>VZTH01014520.1:0-44852 GCA_013397815.1 Aleadryas rufinucha | reverse complement strand
GATGTCGGGGCGGGGGGGCTGCAGAGATAAGTCAGCGCTGTGCTTTGCACATGTCTTGTCGCTATTTATCCGCCCGCTGCCGTCACGTGAGCCCGCACACGGAACAAAGGCCCTTTGCTCAGCCATCCACAAGGAGCCCTTTAAGCACTTCGGCACAGCCCGAGAGTGTCCTTCCAATTAGCCTTTAAACCGTGCCACTAAAATAAATAAAGAAAACCCTTTTATGCAACAATGTTACCCCTTCACCACAGAAAGTGGCACTGCTGGGACACTTACATCCCCCACCCACAGGGAGAGAATTCCTAAATTTAGGCACGTTTCCTGTCCCCCTTGTATCCATCAACGGATCAAGCTCTTTATTAATGGTGTTCGTCTAACTTGCTAACTTAAAGGATGAAATCACTCCTGCAATACTACCTTAAAGAGGGCAGTCAGTTATTTTAGACCCCCATTTCAGAGAAAGCAGTATAAAACAACTTATCCTCCTTATTTCCAACGCGAACTAGAAGCAATGCTGTAAAAAACAAATGCAACTTCAGCCCAGAGTTCAGACCTGACAGAGACCCAGAGGATTTGTGCCCAAGGATCAATTCGAGGCTCGAATTCTCCTGGCTCAGAATGCAGCAGCCTGGGTGCACGTGTGTGTCTGTCTGTGTGTCCGTGCATCCGCGCGTGTCCATGTGCTGGCAACCCCTGTGGCACAACAGAGGGGCCCGCAGAGGACTCAAACCTGCAGGATGTTCAAGCAACCCCTACCTCACTTGAGCCAAGTCACCTGATTTCAGCACCTCGAAATGAGTCAAAATGTGCAGAATCAGTCTCTACAGCAGAAAATCAGCTCTTCTGCTTAAACCGCAGCAATCCTCGCCTGCCAGTTCTTTTTAATCGCTAGACTGACAGCCATGTGGTAAAGTCGACAGTGCCAAGTACTTGTCATTTCATCGGTGCTGCCAATTCCCATCTTGCTGAGACAATGACACATCAAAAATAGCTTTCATCTGTTTATATACTGCATGCTCGGCAAACTATGTCACCAACTGCTGGTGTGGGGAAAAAAAAAAAACTTTTTTTTTAATCAACTCCATCCTGGAAAAAAAAAGAAGATTACGCACTCCCTGAAAAATACAAAAAATGTATTCCATATCTTGGGAAACCTTCAGTGCATGCCGTATTTCATTGCAGATTACTATATCCTGAAAATATTTATTAGAGTAAATCGTTATTCTCACTCTTTACCAACAAAGAGCAAAGAAGTAATAATCCAAACCTCTTTTCTGCAAAATGTTGGTTTCTGAAGCTGCTGAAAACATTCAGAAGATAGAAGCAAATAGCCAAAAGCATTCTTCCTCATAAAAACTGAAGCCTTTTGCACACCCAAACAGATGCCAAAAACAACATACACAAAATTTCACAGTCTTTCTTCACAGTTTCATTGGTCTCCCTGAAAGACATATGCAGCATGAGTCACATCCTTTTGTTCCTGTCTTCCTGGGCTATTCAAATTCACTATTCTACTTCTTGGTGGACAACAGTTCTAGAAAAAACTCTGCTCCCTACTGATCTGATGAACACCTGAGTTCATAAGAATATACCATCCATACATAAGAATATACCATGAAACATTTATATGTTTCATGGTATATTCTTATGGATGGAAGCCTTATGTATGGAAGCTTCTTATGTATGAAAGCCTTTTTTGCTTTCTTCTTCCCTGCTTCCACAAAGAATAAGAACAGTTTGAAGTAACAAATTCCATACAAGAAAATTTGAAAGGAGACAAACTAGGAAATCCATACACTTAGAATACAGGCTGGAGAGCCAAATTAGAAAATTAAATCAGATAAACTCCACAGCTGAGAAACTATACCCAACAAACACTACATGGCAAGCAACACCTAAAACTTGCTTTGATACTTCATAAAACTCATCCTGTACTTTGCTGAGAAGCATGAAAAAGAACTGCAGAAATTCAGGAACAAGAGTTCTTACACAGCTAAAAAGAACATTTTTAAAGCTGAAATAACTTATTTACTTAAGACCTAAATTTACAGTTAACAAACTAATTTTCATCTCAAGTGCTCTTCTTCTAAAAGCAGAACATATGAAAGTGTTTCAGCAAAAACGGGATTCATAGCAGTTTTGGAAGGGAGTCCCAGCTGGGACTGCAAGAGACAGCAAGATTCAGGCCTGACTTAGGGAGCCCTCATGACAGTCTAATAAATCAGAAAAACATATTTTTCCAACTTGTAGATTAAAACAAATACCAATTTGGTGATAGCATGCTTTTGAGCAGCCATGCTTCCAAGGGAAAAACGACCGTTTACACTAGCCTGATATTTTAATAGCTGGACACACACGGATCATTAATTATGTCCGGCAGATGGAAGTGGGCTGCGAATCCATGCAACAAAACCCGCAGATCATCAAGCTGCTGAGGTGTAGGTGTAACTTTGCTATCTTGAAATGAGGGAAGAAGAATGGCAGGAAAGATGAGGCTGTGCCAGCTGCAGATGGCTCTTGAGTACTCCTTCCCAGGCAAAGACATCCACCCTGAAGGGTCACACCATGGTGCTTCTACCACTGTTTACTGAGCAGCAAGTTCAACCAGTACTTTTTCACACAGCTAGACTCCTTCCCACTGGATGCCACCGAAGCCAAAGGTAGAAACATGGTTTATACCATAAGGGTATTAAGCATGGATGGACTGGATGCAATCTTTGTAAAAAAAAACCAAAAACCCAACCACACACCACAAACCCCCAGCATCAGCTGCCAAGGGCTGGTAATATGGGAAGTCTCTCTTTTTGTCTGTATATATATTTTTAATCCTTTTCTCAATCACTGACAAGTACTGAAGACAGCAGCCTAGGCAGTACAGATCTGCAGCCTGATCCCACATGGAAGCTCTTAGGCTTTCCCAAATACACTTAGATTCTTGTGTAGAAAAAGCTTAAGTTCTTGGAAACAGGCTTTTACATCAAGAGTGGCAGCTAACCAGCATCTTAAAAAGTAGGACTCAGCCCTAAGTGCAGTTGACAAGGTGTAATGCTGACATAAAGCAACGAAGCAAAGGAGAAAGTTCCTGTTTTCTCTTTATCAGGATTTAATATCAGGTTGGCTAAGTGGAGTTGTACAGCTCTATGGAAACAGCAAAGGTTTTTTACTCCTACTCCCCTCCTCTTTTCAGACATTTTCTTTCTTATGGAAGCAGCAGCAGGTAAATTAAAACAGTCCTCCGTGCCCCTCAGGACCAGCCAGCCTGACAGCTTCTGGGAGCAGAGCTCAACTCTGAGCTTAGAAAAGTGCTTTTGAAACACTGCTCTGAAAGCAAAAGCTCTCCCCTGAGGAGGTGGTGATGTGGAAGCACATATTGATAAACACAGATATTAGCTGTTGCTCTGTTCTCGCAGTCCAAATCAAACAAGTGGAAATAGGAGTGAATTATGTATGCATTAAGATTAAATTCATACTTTAAAATACCATTAGTGAAAGACTGGTAAGAGATCAAACGCAATGCACTCTCTGTAATTGCTGAATTCCTTTGGGGGTTGTTTTCTTTTTTTTTTAAGTAAACGTATTCCATAAGAGGAAAGATATTCACATATGGTTAAATTTTAATTTGGTTAGTTATATAAACTACATGCCACTATAAAAATTCTCACCAGTAGTTTCAATTCCATAATCAGAAGCTGTTATTCACTTTTCATGATTACACGTTCCGCCTGCTCAGAAGTTTGTCCTTCCACTTCAATCATGGGTTAAGCAACTAACAGATGCATTTAAATCAGACTGTAAAAGAACTCAGTGAACTTTCCAAGCACAAAATATACTAAAATTAAGCCTCACTTTGTCATCATACTTCATCAACTTGTCATGACCTTCATCATGTACCCAAAGGTAACATTGTTCAAAACCACGACAGGGCACAAGAACATTGCATAAAAAAGACAAAGCAAATTATCTCTCAGTTTAATATTCCTTAATGTCTCCAAGTAAAAGATACTATATTTTTTTATAAAAACATGAAGCAAAGTTTCTATAGAAAAAAATTCCCCATTAAAAGCTATCTTAAAATGCCAGGCAGCAATTACTCAAAATGCAGTCTTACTATAAAAACACAAAGCATGCTCTTAGCATAAAAATAAAGATCATCATGAGATGGGGTTTTATTCCAAATTTAAAATTAATTAAAATTTATTATATGCAAGTGTTGGATGGGGCTGAGTATATGACTCAGTCCTCATGTCACATTCAATCACAGTGACGAATCTGCTCTTCAAGACAAAGTCTGAGAGCTATGGGTAAAACAATTTATTACTGTTAGCTCTAATTAATCCAAACCCAATTGTTTCTAGTTCTTCAGTACATAGAATAAACTAGATACAGGCTTCCTCCATGCATCTAATTAAAACAGGAAAGTCTTCAAATCTAGGATTACAAAAATGTAATTAATAAATTGAAACAATTTGCCCCTTTAGGCCCCTAATCAATGGAATTATTTGTGAATGTAAATCTGAGAGCACGTCTGTATTTTCCTCAGCATCCATGCCCTAGAACATCCATCCAACACTAAAGATAACTTCTCATACAGCAGCCTCCTACATATGCCAGAAAAAGGCATGTTCCCAAGCAATCAAGGTGAACAAACATCGGGAGGAGAAATTTAAGTGAGAAGGAATAAGAGACTAAAATTGCCACATTTTAACAAAGATTATAGTATTTTCTCAGTAATGCTTTCCACAGCAAGGTGTTTCCAAGGAGTGGTTAACATGTGCATGCAGTTCCCAAGAATACAGGCTAGGATAAAAATATTTATTTTTAGGCTACAAAGGCAACCCAAATAATACTGACAGCCTCAACCTCACAGCAATCAGCACAGCTTAAAGCACTGTAAATAATCTCCAAGGAAAGCGATAACATACAGTCATCCCAAGAACTGTGAACAGGGTTCAGGGGACAAAGACTACCGATGTTAAGAACAGGCGTCTCCAAAAGAGCAGCTTCCCACTCCATCCAATATACATCGACACATGACCTGTAACACTCTGCTCAACCCCAGAGCTGGAATTCTGATCTCACTAAATGGCGGATTATTTGGGATTTGGCCAGTATGGTCCAGAGCAGAGCTGAATAGCAAATGCATACCTAACCTTCAGAACAGAATTAGCCTAAGGAATCATTATTTCTAAAAGACATGAAGTGTATGACTGCTATGCTGTGAAAATACTTTTCAACCACCGAAAAATTAAAAGCCCCCACCATTCTCTACCTAAGCCTACAGCAGAAACCTTTTTCTTTGTGCTGAAGTTATCCAATTCTTGGACTCAAATTTTTGACCAGCTGGAACTATTCTTTTATCCACACAAGCTTCCATTCAGTTTTCCTACAAACTGACATTACGATAAAGTGCCACCACGCTCCACTTGCCCATGTTTTAGGCTATACAGAGAAAGGATGCAAAAAGAGAGCTGCTGCAAGAATAACTGTGCACCTACTGATTCCCAACTTCTGAACAAGGAAATCCAATGTACTAACTTGGGTTTTGTGTATTTTTGTGGGGTGGAAGATAATTTCTCATTTCCATCAGTGTTACCAAAACACACTTATTCACAGACCCAAGGCAGATGAGCTCTGGCTGGTGAGACAGTGGTAGCTGAAGGTCCTCCTCATCCCAGGTATCTGCCACCCACCCCTGCCTCTGCAGCCGAATTCACCCACTGAAATCCACCTACATGCTTTATGCCTGCTCTAAATTAGAGTGGCATCAGAGCTCCAGGTACGTCTGTCCACAGCTCTGTGACACTAAAACTGTGGGGCAGGCACTCCTTCCCCTCCTTCTGGCTGCCACCAAGGAAGAACTTCCAGCAGTACACCACCCTCATGGCTCACCTGAAAGAACTCAAGGAGGTGCCTGGCTGTCCCCCCATAGGTTCAGTTTGCTTGTGCATCATAAGTGAATTGAAAAGGCAATCACAAATGCTAGTTCAGTTAGTTCCTTTGCCAAAAAGTTGAGCCCAGGAATTTAGTCAGGAGTCCAAAGGTCTTTATCCTAGAACCCTGAATCATCCATCACAGCTGAATACCAGGAACTGAACACACCAGAAACTACTCTTTGCAAGCTGAATATGGGAAGCATATTAATTTTCCTAGCAAAACAAGAGGATACTGGCCACATGACCCCTCTTCATGTGATTAATCAAAGCGTGTTTTGAATTTAAATAAAACTACAGCAGAAATTCCCTTGAGTCATTCAAATCTCACCATAAAAGCAAATTCTGGTTTGCTGCCAGCAAAGGATGCAAATATCCTTGAAGAACCATAACAAGCAAGCAAAGAAAAGGTTGGTCAAAAATCCAATGCCATCTGCACTCCTTAACACAGATGGACAAGACTTGAAAGAATTTGAGGGTCACAGTTATGCCAGACTTGCTTTTCCACTGTCTTTTCAACCACTTTTCCTCACAGAAAAATTACCTCATGCTAGCAGGTTTGGGGTTTCTTTGTTTTTCAGCCTGTAATACGGCTACAGCAGTTCTTCATCTACAAGACATCATTTGCTCCACTTCTGAATTCCGTGAGCAAGCAGACCTTGACAGAGATCTATTAACATGCACATGATTCATGGCACCAGTCAGAAAGCAGAGTGAAGCCATCATTAAGAAAGATAAAGGACAGAAGCTGAGGGGATATTCCCTTAAATAAAGGGATTCATCTAGGAGGTGCTTTGTTAATATGATATATAATGCAGAACACCTAACTGGAAAACAAAAAAGGCAAAAAAGAATTGTAAACTCTCTAACTTGGGGGGAAATAAATTTTTAAGACTCATTGCTAGCCAGTATAAATGATGCTGCTTCAGCGCAGTTGTTCTTCTGTTGTTTTTTATTTCTAACTAAAGACTTGTGTTAGCACTTTTTTCAGAGAAACCCATGAAGCATCTAGTTGAACACAGAGAGAGGTTTTTCTGTGTACAGATATGCCTGCTGCTTTGAAGCAGGCTGCACAGTAACAAGCACCCCAGAGCATGCACAGGCTTCACTCCCTTGACCGGGGTGAGGCTTCCTGTGGGTCTGCTTCAAAAGCAGGGGGAAAGCAAGTACCAGCGGGAAGAACGATTGAGCAGACAGGCCTTTGCATCCTGCAGCCAGGCTGTGGGAGGGGCAGCTGCCTGCTGCCCTTCTTGGCTCTGCTTCCAACTGCAAACCCAAACAGCAATGACAGCAGCAAGCCACTATTTTTAATTACACAGCTGGGATCATCTGTTCCCTGAAGAATTCTTTACTTGCTCTTTGCTTGACAACCTCATCCCCCTTTCACAGCAGCCAGGTCTTGAGCACCTCACCATAACAAACCTGAGCTCCCTGAAACACAAGCACATCATTTTTGGAGTCGTCTACTCAGGTTCTTTCTTTCTAGAATCAAGAAAGTCTACACATAGGAGAATTGAGTAAGTCATCGGAGTCACACATATAATAAAAAAAAAATCCGAACATAAATATGAACACTTTCCACCCAAATATTTCAATACTAACCCACATTAGTATGGCAATGAGAGGGGCAGAGAAGCCTCACAACAACAGCACAACCTGCACCGTGTGCTTCAGTTACAGAGCATCTGGTTCTGCTGGGTCACACTCCTGGTGCTACCAGGGCCCTGTCTGTGCACCCCATGGCTTATAGGGAGCATGAGGAAAGGGCTTGATGAGGGACCTCTGACACCCCTACCTGGGGTTTCCAGGCCCCTACAGAAACAGAAAATAGCTCACCTATTTCTGCCTACCTGTGGGAGAAAATAAGGGACACACTTTATCTGAGAAAGCACTGAAACATTTCAAATACTAATACTTTCAGCTTAGCACACTCCCTTATGAAAGCCAAAAGTGCAGATGCCTACAGAGTGAAAGGTATTTCAAAGAGGACTCCTCTGGGCAGTCCCAGGAATGGGAGGTTACCCATCCTGCAGAGTAACCCAGCATCAGGGAAGTGACAGGGTGGAAGTCACCTGACCCTGCACCCTCTCACTGCCAGCAACATAGCCCAGACTTCCAAGGCAGATCACAAAACTCGCCACCCACCACTGAAAATGGCCATTCTTCCAAAGCCTGTGAAACTGCCAAGCTAATTCTCCGTGACAGGTAGCACTGGTAAAGCACTTACAGGAAAATGAAGTGCCAAGGAACAAAAATATTTGGCAAACACTGCTTCAGTTTATAGCAAAGTAAGTTGATAAACCTTATGAAATTAACTTTTTGGGTTTTTTTGTTCCATTAAAACACCCACTCACACATTCATGGAACAATTCATGAATATCATTCTTCTCTTTCCCTCTGCCCCCAGCCCTTTTCCACTAGCTCTGAAGGTAGAAAATTAAATATTAAGAAAGTTTCCACTGTAAGTTTCGGTTTCTGACTTCATTTAAAACTTCATCATGCTTCAGCTATTTCAAAAATCCCCAGCCAGTCCAGAGCTGCAAATGACACCCATCCATAATGGGAAAATTAAGTGCTTAAAATTAAGTACCTCTCACTTAAGGCAATGAAAATATGAAGTCCAATCACAAAATGTTTGGCATGTTCTTTCTCACTCTATGTTTCTATAGCTTCTTGCTTTGAATGAACCTTGGGGAGAGATGGTGCTTATTAGCGTCCTCTGCTCTAACATTAATTATTCCCAAACCATCACGTAAGTATGCACTCACTCCACTGCAAGTGCTTTCCTCTGTTACATGAAGACTGTGAATCTGTTTAATTACTCTCTGGTCCACCCTGCTTTCTAATATGTTATTGGGGACATGAGGACAACCCAACAGCCTCAACTTTGATCTCCCTCATTATCTTGAAGAGCTGCCAAGTCTCCTTCAAAAAGGTGGCTGTGCACAAGCTGGGGAAAGAATATTCCTGCTTAGAAAATCACTTTGAGCTGCACCTTCAGGGAACACAGGGCTGCACAGCCCTATCAAAATGGAAGTTTGCAGCTCAGTCATGCAAGAATCATGGGAACACAAAGCCTACACGTGTGTTACAGACATATGGACATATGTCTTTATACATACGTACATACCTGTATGTATGTGTATAGACACATATCTGTAAGATATAGAGAAGCACACGTGTACACCACATACCTGGCTGGGAAGGGAAGCACAAAGGCATCTTGCCCCACTGCTACAAGCAGAAGCACTGCAGGTTTACACAGACATATTTTCACCAACCTACCACAAGAATATTAACGCATAAATACCAAGGCCAAAAATACTAATGAGTACAAAAGCCGTGCCATCATTTTCCCAGATTAAATCCATCTGTCCAACAGAATCCATCTGTCCAAGGAGCTTATTAAGGCTAGAATAAGTCTTTTATTAGTCGGGTTACTAGGATCCAAGCCTTATCTCTGTCACCTTCAAGTCGTCCCAGGCTGCCAGCCGGTGTGCAGAGCTAGCTGCCCCACACACAGAGTGAGGCTTTGCCACGGCTCCTGCTGCAGCACAGCGTCCCCTGCACCTCCCAGCTCCAGGGAGGAAAACTGGGGAAGTAGAGAGTCCCTTTTCCCTTCTCTTTCTTGCCCTGCTTAATTGTGTTCAGGAGTTTGATGCTCAAAGGGCAAAAGTGATGCTCTGAATTACTCTTCTCACCCATAGATAACAGGAAGGACTCCAGTGCAAGCTCCCCAACCTCAGCAGAGCCCAAGCTTTCAGCTGTGGCACAATCCCACCTCTGTGCCCTGCTAGCTATGAAGGGAGTCACTCAAACCCAAACTTGGGCGAAAAGAAAGTGAGTAATGTCTTCATAAGCCTGAAAGGGCACAATCCCAGCAGCTAGCCTTGCCTTGCCTAAGCACAGCAAAGCAGGAGGCAAATAGTGCCTCATCAGTCTCCCCGGCTGCTATTCAGAAGCAGGCAGGCGCCTGGAAAGCCAAGAGACTGCTAAAGTTCAGCTTTGTTCACTGCTTGGCATGGTCCAGAGCAGCAGCCCAGGGAAGCTGGCACTGGGAGCATTTACAGGAGAAGGGTCTCCCAAAAATGGAAAGGAGGGGAGGAGCGGCTAAACAGAGACATATTCCCACCACGGATGCCAGAAAAGAAAGGAAATGACCAGACAGATTTAAAGAAAAACAATTTTGCTCAAAGCAATGTATGTGAGGTTACACCAGGCAAGAAAAAAAGGTCATAGATCAGTTTAATTTGGAAGAGAAATTGCAGCAAGAGCACCTACCACATCGCTTTTTTTTTTCCCCCCCAGGTTTGTTTATATAAAGGACATCCATCAACAATATGTTACAATTATAATACAAGGAACAGAACAACTCCTGCTCCTCTGCAGATATACATTGGGGGTTTATTTATTCTTCTCAAACACTAGAGGAACTTATTCCTGTGTTTTATAAACTCTCTATAAAATAAATATATGTTTACAGGCTGACAAACTACCAGCTGATATACTGCAGCAGGCAAGAAGCAATGGTAAGGAAGAATTAAGTCAAAACATCCCAAAGCAGTGGCATATCCATGTTTACTGCTCATGACCTCTTCCACAGGAGGCCCAAGTCCACTTCACAAACTCACTGCCACATGAGCCAGGACACCGAGCAGAAGCCACCATTGTAATCTCTGTACTTTAAAGGCAAACTATGTAACAAAAATTCACATTCTGTTGAAAACAGGAGGATGATAAAATTGCTTCCAACCCCTGTGGCAGTACCTCTAAGTCATTACAACAGTGGACTATTGAGACAGCATAGATGGGGAGGATCTATAAAACCAAAGGAAGCTCTGAACACAGCCTCTTCTCCATACTTCAGTGAGTGCAAATCCTTAAAACAAGATCTCTATGTCAAAGACAGCCCTAGAACTCCTCTTTTACCCCCAAATCACTCACCCTCCTCTGCATTTGGAAACACTGGATGAAACAGACTGCATCCAGCATAACCACACATACTGGAGAGAGGAAGGAGGGAAGAGCCTGTATCTCCCTCCTCATCAGGGCTGGAGCAGGCATGTTGGAAAAGCTCTCTGTGAAACTCCACCACGAAGCTGGATACGTGAAAAGCCAGTATGGCGTAACATTGTACCTGACCTATTTCACCCATTTGACTGGGCTTATTTTAGCACAGTGAGATGAGCTGCAGAAAAGTTGTTTGTTTTCACACATGTATGTAACCACTCCTTCTCACCCTCCCAATTAAGAAGAAGAAACGCAAATTTTCCTTCCATGATTTAAGTCACCAAAACAACCTATTTCTCAAAAATCTAGATTCAAAATATCAGTATGAGATAGCCAAAATCTCATATGCTAAACCGTATCTAAAACAAAAAGGAGTGGCGGCTCCGCATTTTGTACCAGTACATACAATTTTCCTTCTCACACTTCCTACCTCCCAAGAGGAAATAAACTGAGATAATAGGCAGTGAAATGTGCTCAGAGAAATAACTATCAGTGAGTGTAACCTATTAAAAAATTAATTTGTTTCTATAATTGCCACAACACTAATCTGCCCTGATACCTCAGGAATCAGTAAGAGAATTACTGCCTGTACTTGTTAGAAGAGGGGCTTTTTATGGGGCCCCTAATTGTTGAAAATTAAACAAACCTAATGCTGTGTCTACAAAACATACAGTTTCATGTATAAATAGCTTCTCATCTTCTAAGCAAGGGGAAGTACTTTCCTCCAACTGACTATGCTCTTCTAGCTTTTGGTTATACTGTTTAAGCTGAGTCAAGCACACCTTATGCTTTGGAGGACATGCCCCTTTCTGTATCTGGTAAAACAGCATTTTACACTTGCACATGATACACCTTCAGGCCTCCCTCTGAAGTCATTCCCTCATTCCCCCCAAATTTATGTGTACAGAGAGTCTTCACCAGGATGACAAAGCTCCAATTACATTTAATCTGCATTGAAGAGAGAAAAGAAGAGAAAATGAAGAGGAGAGACAAGGGAGAAAAAACAGAGGGAGAACTGGAAGAGAAGAAAGAGAGAGGAAAGAACAAGAAAGAAAGAACAAAGCAGAAAGAATTTAAGTCAGGCCTCTGAACAAGGACTTTTTACTCTACACTTACTAAGGGCTTGTCTACATGGGAAAGTGGGCAAAGGAAGTGGCAGTGTGAATTTTCAGCACACTTTCTTTCAGCAGACTAAATTAACCTGCCCAACAGGCGCTCTTAGTGCACACTCAGCATCCACAGGGGGAGTTAGTGCAGAGCAGCTAGCGTGCTGTAAATTCACACCCTAGCTTACTGCGCACTAACTTCCCCATGTAGACAAGCACTAAGCTGCTGAAGCCTTCATTTGCCTAAACACATTTTTTTTCCCCTCCTCTCAGTGGACTAGTTCTGGAAAACTCAGGCCATCACTATTCTAAAGGTGGTAAAAAAAAAAAAAAAAAGTCAAATGCTTATTCTTCCAGTAAAGCAAATTACAAGCACACACAAAAGTGCTTGAAATGATCTACAGGCTGATTTGTTTTTCCTGGGCCTAATCCAAGACCCAGAACCCATGCAGATGAAAGCCACCAGCACAAATGGTACCAGTAAGAACTCTCAGGTCAAAGTATTTGGTTTGGGCAGCAAGGTACTGCTAGCTGGGGGGGCTGTAGGGGTAGCTTCTCTGAGAAGCTGCCAGAAGCTTCTCCTGTCCAACAGGGCTGACACCAGTCAGCTCCAAAACAGACCTGCTGCTGGCCAAGGCTGAGCCCAGCAGAAGTGGTAGTAATGACTCCAGGATAACATATTTAAGAAGGGGAAAAAATTATTGGGTGGAAGTAATTGTGGCCAGAGAATTAAGGAGGGAGAATATGTGAGAGAAACAACTCTGCAGACACCAACAGGTCAGTGAAGGAGAGGGAGGAGGTGCTCCAGGTGCTGGGAAAGATTCCCTTGCAGCCCATGTTGAAGACCATAGTGAGGCAGCTGTGCCCCTGAAGTCCTTGGAGGTCCATGGTGGAGCAGAGATCCACCTGCAGCCCCTGGAGACCCCACACTGGAGCAGATGGATGCCCAGAAGAGGCTGTGACCCTGTGGGGAAGCCCACATTAGAGCAGGCTCCTGGCATGACCTGTGGAGAGAGGAGCCCACGGTGGAGTAGGTTTGCTGGCAGGACATGTGACCCCGTGGGGGACCCAGTCTGTTCCTGAAGGGCTGCAGCCCATGGAAGGGACCCACGCTGAAGCGTTCATGAAGAACTGCAGCCTATGGGAAGAGCTCACATTGAAGCGTTTGTGGAGAACTGTCTCCTCACCCTGTGGAGGAAGCAGTGACAGAAGCAACGTGATGAACTGACTGCAGCCCCCATTGTCCATCTCCCTACACTGCTGCACTGAGGAGGTAGAAAATCATGAATAAAGTTAAGAGAAGGAGGGAGCAGCGGCGGGAAGGTGTTTTTTAAATTTGTTTTACTTCTCATTATCCTACTCTGATTTGATTGGTAATAAATTAATTTCCCCAAGTTGAGTCTGTTTTGCCTGTGATGGTAACTGGTGAGTGATCTCTCTGTGTCTTTTGTTATATTTTCTCTCCCTCGTCTAGTTGAGGAGGGGAATGATAAAGTAACTTTGGTGAGCACCTGGCATCCAGCCAAGGTCAAACCACCACAGCCAACAACTAGTCTTTAACTTCTCCCAGGTTCTGCCTGTCACATCAATACAGAAAACCCCTAAGAGCAATAAGAAAACAGGCTGCACCCCATTAGTGTTGAGGCAAGATGCAATCTCCCAGTGCCAGCAGGCTAAGCTGATGGTGCCTGAGAAAAGGTCTGCACCATAGAAATAGTTCAGAACCAGTTGCTTCTTTCTCTGTTAGTTAATTAAAGAGGGCTTTCCCCCCCATATTTGGTGATTCATATCAAACTTGTCAACCTTTCCTTAATAGCTGCCTCTAGTGCAGTAAGGTACTGACATGGCTCCGACCAGGCACTGACAGCCTGTCTCAGAAGCTGCCCCTACCAAGCAGAGACTTTTCCTGCCTCAGTCCCTTCCTGCTTTCGGGTCCACACTCACTGCACCTTGTTTGTCCCACTGGGGGGACAGCCAGGCACCCCACAGCAGTGACAGATTAACCAGGCGTCATCATTCTCTAGGAAAGCAAAGCAGCTTAGCAAGCCCCAGCTCTGTCCTCTTGTCTGTCATTGTTTCCAATCACACAGATTTGTCTAAAGTGATCAGACTTCAGACCCCTGAACCATTCCCAGCACTTGTTTACCCCTAAGACAAGGTTAATATTGCACTGGAAGGGACAGAGAACCTCTCCCAACTCACAACTCTAATTTTACATGATTTTTACCTTTTGTGCCTTACTTCCACCTCCATAGTGAGAAGAAGAATAAGCAAAAAGACAAGGTGTGATTGAAGGTGTATATGCCTCAGGAGATGGGTGATCTGTATTCTGAACAGAAAGCAGCTAGTGCCATCTTTGACCTCCCACACCATCAAGAATCACATTTCTCATTTCCTATTGGCAGAACAGAGCTAGAGCACAGACTATAAAAACTATAGGACAGTTATAGCCCTAGACAGAGTTTTCTTCATTTTAAGGATAACTGCCAAGGTCTCCGTCTCATCAGGACACCACCAGGCAAAGGCCACCAGTGAGGAGCTGGAAGTACCACTGGTGAGGGCTGGTTAGACTTCCACCTCTTAAGTCTTAAAAAACTTTCCTTCAAGCCAACACAAACAAGGAAGCCAATTGGTTGACTTCAAGTTTACCTCTTCATTCAAAGTTCAGTGAATTTTTAGGGTGTGAACTGTAAAGGCAGGAAAGCTAATTCCACTGAAAAAGATTTAAAAAAAAAATAAATTAATTAAAAAAAAACCCAAACCAGACAGAGGCAAGTGATAAACCCCATATTTTTCACACAGCTCTGCTGCCTTCTCCCTGCAATACCCTGAGCTCTAAATGACCTGCAAATTAACCAAAACATGAAACCTGACTCCATGCCCTTGCTCTGCACAATACAATCGGCCTGCCAGACAGTCCAACCATGACAAAAAGTTTCAAGGAAAGTTGTTTAAATATATTACTGCCTGTCAACATTACATTTTCTACAAATACTGCACTAAACACGACAGTCCCTTTTAAATTGGGTGGGAAAGGCTACCCAAAGAGGAGAAAAACTCCAAGAAAAAGCAACAGTCAGTGAAAATAAAGGATGGCAAAATGACTTCCAGCTTTCAGCTCTCCTACCTCAAGCTATAAACAAGCTAATCAGATCAAAACCAGATCTAGTCCTTGCATGCATCACAGACTGTCAGTGAACTCTCAGTGCAGAAACTGATACCAACAATTGATCTTCTATAGACTTACCTGGAGCTAACAAAATCCTAATGCTCTGAAACAGTGCTAGCAGGCACAGTACCACTGGAAGTAGTGGTACTGTGCCTGCTAAAACAAGCGAACACATACTAGAGACTGCTACCAATCTCCCCTTGGCTTTAAAAGCATAAAAGCACAGCAAGTAGGAGAACAATAATCTAAGCATTTTGGCCCAACACCAAATGCTTCTGGTTTCCTTTAGTCTTTACAGCAAAACTCCGGGAGAAATTTTGCAGTACTAGGTGGAGAATTCTGTGACACACTGTCACATCTCCATCAGTAGGAGCCAATTCCCATAGACACACCTCTCTCAGGACACCCAAGAGACACCACACCTCTGGTAAGGACATCCTTGTCTCATGCAAGCTCCACTTTGGGAAATGAGCACCACCACCCTTTGAAGAACCTTTGCAAGAGATTACTCCCCTAGGGCCCACTGCACAATTTCCTGTTTGGTCTCAGGCAAACAAACCTGGTCCAGTCCAAATTCAGCATGTCACTCCTTACTTTATTAGGAGATCCTAATGGAAGGGAAATAGCCTAAAATAAGAGCTTACACTTTTTCAACAATATAGAGAAAGAAAGAGAGGATGCACACATAGGATCATGTATGAACAAAGCTACTAACCAGGTATCCTTGAATCTTACATTTTTTCCATCTTGAAGTTACCTGGAGCAGACGCACACACATGGAATTGAAAGTAGATACTTACGCCTTTATTCCTTTCCTGTCATTAGATGTCCTGTTCTGGGAAGCAGGGCACCCCTGGCCCATTGTTACACAGAACTACAAGCCAGTCCCTCCATCCATCAGTGACAGGGAAAGCATTCAGGCGAATACGCCAGGTGGTCAAAAGAAACTTTTCATTTATTTCCACAGCTAAGAACAAAGGTGGGAGTTCTAACATGCAACAAGTTCTTCCAATTTTTCTTGGCAGCCTACAGAAATACTCAAATTTTCTTTCAAATTAAGGCCTCCCATGAAAGCAAGGGTTGGTGCAGTGGTTTGAGCTTCCTAGTGGGGTAGCAAACATACCATTTGTTGTGAGGATATGCAAAAATATAAAAGAAAAAAAACATACTGAATTTAAAAAGAAAAAAGGAATACAAGCAATCATAGGAATGCAGGAGTTTCACTTCTGGTTTGTTTTCTGGTTTTAACTTCCAATTTAAAATGCCTCCTATGAAGGGCTTTTGGATTATACAGAGTAGTATTGTGAAGGCTACAATACAGACCCTTAACACACAAACAAGAAAAGGATTTTTGTGTATGTTGACAGACCAAAACATACCTTCAAATACTTATTTTCACATTGTGAATGTCAACATTCTTCTCTGTCTTCAGGACAAGGGGGTAAGGTACAGTCACTGCACAAACCAAGGTCAAACACACCCCTTTCAAGGTTTCATTTGGTGGGATAACACTGAAGGACTTATTTGTGCAAGTTTGGAGATACGTAATCAAGCAGGAGACTGCAGAAATTCCTGAGAATTTGGGGAGAGAAGTGTGTATTTATTAGTGTTTTGAATTATAAATGGGTGAAAGATTAATTGTTAAAACAATAAGGGGGCTAGAGCAGGCCCACAAGTGCCTGTGCCCCAGGGTTCCCCCTGAAAGCACAGCCACACACACACATGCCCTAACCTCCCAGCCCAGGAAGGGAGGGAGAGAATGCTTGTGCAAGGAAAGGACAAAATAAATATCTGAGGTATTTAAGCTGTATTTTTTTCTGCACTTAGATTTCTTTCATGGCAGCAGAGTTGTAAAACAAGACCTTTCTGGCTTGAGCCCACCATTCTTCAGGAGGCTTTCAAGGAGCATATTTTCAGAAAGGGTTTTACAGTTGACCCTCTGCAAAGCAAATAAATAGCCTTCGAAAGTACATGCACATGCTTGTACTTTTCCGTGGGGGGGCAGGGGGGTGTCAATCGAATGATTTCTCAGCAGAGAGCCCATGTGCATGCCTTCCCACCATGGGGATTTCTGCACTCCAACAGATCCCAACAGCTAAACTGCAAGTGCTGCCAGAATGCAAAGAATTCAAGTGCAATGGCTACATCATGGCTACATTGTCTGGAAGCACAGGAGCAACATACCAGTATCCTAAGAGCTGCAATCAACAGCGCTATTTTTTTTTTAAACAGTAGCCCCTCCGTCAAAGAAAAAAAAAAATACTCAAGAGATACCTAGCACAGGGCTTGTTTAAAATCATTCCATCACAAAATAACAGAATTTGGTTTCCAAAGGAGTTCAATATTAAAAGCTGTATTCAATATCAAAATCTTTTAGCAAAACTTGCAATTACACACTTTCACTGATAACTTGAGTTTAAGCAGAGGCATAAACAGGAAAAGGTGTAAACACAAAGATACAAAATTGTGCACTGTAGGTTTTTTTTGTAGTTTTGTTCTATGTTGGGGTCCAGTGCCAGAGCACACAGGTCCATGTCTCACCCGCCCACACACACACAGTGCTTTGAGTTGTGCTATTCTGAGATATCTCTAGTTTAAGATTTGTTGAGGATTCAGCAACCCAAATCTTTTCTTTAGAAAAATGTGAACACTTCCAATGCTGCACTGGGGGAAGTCATTAACAAAAACAGCAAGGAAACCTCCAGCCACTAACTTCAACTTTCACCAACACATTTATTTCAACCAGCTATGTGTCAGACCTTTTCACCTTTAGCTGATCCTACAGCCAAACCTTCCCTGTACAAACTCTGTGACAGCCTCCAGTCCCTTTTCTGTTTCACCAAAGTTTGAAGAGGGCTACTCCAGGAAATAAAAACTTTGTTTACATTTCCAGCATTTGTCCAGCATATAATTCATTTTTGGGGAGACCTCAGAGCATTTACTAGTGCAGATACACACAATGTCTCCAGCTGCCACATGACTAAGCAGGCAAGGCACAGAGAAGCAGAAATGGGATCTCCTCTCATAACCAGAAACTCCAAGCAGATGTTTTGTCATCAGTACTACTGAGTCACCCGCCTGAGACACACAACACAGGGTCATCGCCCTGAGCAAGTCAAGAATGATGTCTGAAGGAAAAAGTGAACATTTCAAGGTCTTTTTTTTTTTTTTTTTGGTTGGTTGGGGTTTTTTTCTGGTGTGTGCATGTGTGTTAATCATCTTATTTACGAGGGGTAGTCAGTCACTCCACCTACAGACAAGATCGGCTCTGGCTTTTCTCCTAATACTGCTATATCAAGCATGTCTTTCAACAGCACTTACTGATCCACCATGTGAAACAGCAATAAATAATTTAGACAGGCAAGTGTAACACTACCTAAATCCAGATCTGTGCAACTGGGAGCAGAAACTGCACAATAACCTGTACAAAGGCTTGGCTGTACGAGAGGCACAGCACAACACACAGGCACAAATGCTGTGACAAAAACTCAATGCACAAGAAGACACATTCTTGGGTAACACAGCACAGGAGGAACCCAACTCACACTGCAATGCTTCTAATCGTTTTTCTTTTGCTTGTATTGCCATGACATCACCACCTGCAGGTACTGTGTTGTGAAACAATCCCCTCTCAAAGGTGTTCCTGAGCGATGCCAAGGATGCCTTAAGCTAAGTAAGTACAACAGATCAGAAACCTTGACTTTAAAGGAAACACGAAGGCTGTGTTTCTAGGAATGTAAATGAGACACCTGCACATCCACAAAAATGGGAACATTATAAAAACATGGAGAAACTATAAAGCTCCTCCACTGGAGTGTTTTATGTTTCGGGGGTTTTTTAATGAATATGCAATGCAATATTCAGGGAAATGTTAACTGGTTAAAAACAAGCCCCAGTCAGCTGTAAGATTTCTTTTCAGAGTGCTCTACAGCAAGTGCTGAGTACCACATGCAGTGTAAAACACAGCAAGCAGCGTTACACTGTACTACACAGCCCTGTTAGGTCCAAACAGATGCTACAGTGATCCAGGCAGGAAACAAAGGCATGTAAGATTGAAGCCTGAGGCTCCAGGCTCCAGGCAGTATGGAACCTACAGCGCTCATGCTTCTCTCCGTGAGCTGTGCAAGACCTCCCAGGGACCACCCCGGAGGGCTGCCACCACCCAGGCACTTTTGCTGGGAATGGGACAGCAGAACAGGCACGTTTCCACGTACCAATGGGATTTGAGCTGTAGGGTGGCTGGCTTTTTTTCCACATCTGACACCGGGTGAGAAGCCTCACACTCCAAACTGCATACAAGGTTAAAAGCTGAGTTAAACTGCCCAGCATTTATGAAACACTGCAGGGAAAAAAAATCAATAGCATCACATTCCAAGCCATTGTTCATGGCCTCATAAACAAAACCTTTACAACTGCCAGGCTGGGCAGCTATGTCAGAAGGCTCCAGCTCTGTCTTGTCCTCCCCAATGTACTATATAGTCAAACTTAGTCCTACAAAAACAAATTAGGATTTGTTTATATCCTCATACCCAGACAGTACACAAGCACCCTCTCTGTAACAATGCCTCTCATAGATTATCCGGTATTTGGCATGTGGCTGTTGACTATCTTTTCAAAGTTCACAGTAAAAAGAGAAAAACAGTAAGGTAATTCGCAAGTTTTGTCCAATACCAACAAAAAACATAACCTTTATCTTTTTCTGCAGCCCTGGGGCTCAGATGTTTAGACCTTAATCACAAAAAGGTACATAGCTCTTCAGTGGGAAAAAGGGATGTAAGGAATAGACAAAAGTCTATTTGGAACTCTTCTGTTTTGCCTTAACCACCAGCGATTACTCATCTCCACTGTAGGAATCCAGAATATGTCTCTTCCTGCATATGCTTGTCCTCTTGCCTTCAGTCCCACCCACCCAAGCTGGCTCAGCTGCACACCTGAGGGATGTTTGACTTGCAAAACGAAAAAACAGCAAACATAAGGAGGGAGCACCCCTGGTTCAAACAAATACAAGAGCTGCACAGCCAAAATACAATTTCACAGAAAAACTTAGCAAGAAAGTTGCGCACCCTTACTTACAGCAACTAAATGCTCCATCTACCTATTTTCTGATGTGGTGTTTGCGTCTCGATTTAATCTCCCATCAAGAAACAACAATAAACCAAAAATAATGGATTGGGTATCGCACTGGCCAGTACATCCTCTGTCCCACAGACACAGAGAAAAGAGGGGGCACAGGTTTTCTTACCTCTCTTTGGGGCAGAAGAAGTTATCAGCTAAATAGGATTTTGTCTCACTTCAACAAGGCCCCATGTGATGTTCACTCAGAATCAGCAGCATACAGGTGAAACTGTTCAAGACAAAGCTGAAAGCAGCTGCAAGCACAGCCCTGTGGCCCCCTTCAAAGGAGACAAGCTGTGGAGTGTTCCTCCTCAGCACTGGTGAACCATTTACTCAGGCTGTTCTGTTCTCCAGGGAAAGAAGCCTAGATGGTTATCTTCACAGCACCGGTGAGGCTTGAGGGATCTCCCTCCAGCGTTCCAGCCTGACATTTTCAATACGTTTTATGTTTTCACATGTGCTCCGACTCCCAAGCTAGCAGTTTCCAGCTGACATGGCACCCCAGCAAGGGCGGTGGGGACCTCATCTGCAGAGAAGGCATCTTGCCAGGGCATCCCGCCCAGCACACTGTGCCCCCAACACGCTCAGGGAGGCGGGTGAAACCCTCCTTTGGCTGGGTACACGCCATGGTGGCTGTCCATGGGCAAGGCGAGCCGAGCAAGAAGCGCTGCGTTGACATGGCTTTGCCAGCACGCCGGTGCCAGCTGGGGACCGTCTGAACCTTTCCCCATGAGCTGCCAGCGCCAGCCAGCCAGCAGGCCCCCTTGGGGCAAGGAAAGCCTGCTGCAGCCTCAGCCCAAAATGCCAGCAAAAAGCCAGCAGCCAGCGAGCCACATTACTCTTGCACTAGCCAAAGCTTGGACATCCAGCCAGCTTTCCACTGGCTGCAGGAGGAGGACACCCAAACCAGCACAAAGCCCCATCAGCAGGAAGTTAACCTGTTTAAACAAAATTAATAAATAAATGCTAACAGATTTGAACCAGCTGAGTTTGCAGAGCAAGGATTCAGATCTGATGAGAATGCTTCTGATCCAGTATTAAAAAGCCCTAAAACCAACTTACGCAAACTGACAGCCTCCAACCACAAGCTCTTGTTTCAACAGCACAGCCAAGCCCAGCACCCCTCCTCCTCCTCCTCCCTCCCCACTGCTCTGGCACCTGGAGCCACTATGTGCAGCTGGACAGGGACTGAAATTCAGCTGCTGCCAAGGCTGTACCAGCCCAGCCAAGGAGATGGTGGTGGGGAAGGGCCGAGCTCTCCCAGCTGACATTGCTGAAAGAAACACCTGAGAAACACCCAGGTTTAAATCTGGGGAATCAAATTTTGAGCCTCCCCTCCAGAAAGAAGCATATGAGTAGCAGTATCCCCTCACTCTGTCATTTGAACTCTTCAAGGGAAAGACCCTAGAAGAAAAATTGAATGAGAACCAAGAAAAGCCGACCTCATTGTACAACAAATCTCTCATAGACCGAATTATCCCCTGCACTCCACCCCTTTTCCAAGCTTGCTTAGACTGTAATTATTTGCAAGGTAGGTGCCAGCTTTCCTCCACAGATGCACCTTGCACGTCACAGGGGCTGTGTCGCTCACTACTCCCAGCCTGCACAAAAATAAGGCAACAGAGTGCTGCTTCTTACCAACCCACTAATAATTTCCTCCTTCCTAAATCATGTTAGAATCACTGAAACAGAATATCCTCAGTTGGAAGTGACCCACGAGCATCATTGAGTCCAACTCCTGCCTCTGGACAGGACAACCCCAAAAATGTTCACAGCATTCCTTTATTATTTTTTTCTTAATGCTTGGAAATGGCTGCTGCTCTTGAGGAGAAACCAGGAACAACCAGAATACAGACATGGCAAGAGGGTACGAAGCTGAAGATGAACACATAGGCTCCTGAATGCAGGAGCTGATCACAGCAGAGGGCACACTGTTTGTGAAATAACCATGTCATCTATTATTATAATTATACTCAGAATTTATAATGTGGAAAATCCCATACAGATAAACAAACAAACAAACAATCTCATCATGAGGAGACACAGACACCCAGCTCTCCCAGCCAAATCAAAGGGAGTGGATTTGCATATCTAAGAAACAGCTGAGTTCTCCACAGCCAGCATTGTGCCTTATTTCTGAAAGCCCCTTGGTCTGAATCACCACCTCCCAAGCACATCTACCCCGAAAACTCACCTAACAGCTCTGGACCTGGTTTGGAAATTACCAAGGGTAGACCAACACCACCCTCCTCATCCTCTTCACAAAGTGACCCGAGCTGAGGATATTATGCAGGTGGAGAGAGGGAAAACATCTGTCCCAATTCAGGGCACCTATCTGCTAGTTTCAGCTAGTCACCTTTTCATCAGAGTCTAAGACAGGTCAGATGAATCACCTGGAAGCACCTATTCATCTCTCAACCATAGATGCAACTAAGTCTGAGTAAATAGGTAAGCCTTAATTGTAGGTGTCTGAAATGAAAAACTGAGGGGCTGTGTACATAAGGTGCCAAAATTACACCAACGTAAACAGCACAATAAAAATAGAAAACAGACAAAGAAAGAAAGGGGGGGGGAACAACTCATTCCCTCTCCACAGGATGAAAAAGGCAGGTAGTTACACCAGGCAGATACTATTTTTTAACACATTCATTATTTTCCACCTTTTTTCTGCCCTAAGTGGAAATATGCTGGGTTCACTGCAACTTCCATAAATGCTGTACCTCTATACTCAGCTGTTTCAGTGGGTCAACGCACTTTATCCATGACTCTCATTAAAGCACAATCCATATTACAAAAATAGCTACATTTAAATAAGCATGGTTGTGTAACATTATGCAGAAAAAGTTCCAATATAACCTGGTTTATTTTTGCTAGCCTGGATAGAAGAGACAGGTTATAATTACATTAAGAAACCTCTTCTTTAACCCTGAGAGAGACCTAAAGAAGATAAGCCTTGTCGACATTTGGGCTTTCTGCTCTGGTTTTCTGTTTTGATTCTGACATAATTCAAGGCAGAAATGTGTATCACAGCACTTAAGCCAACCCATAATTCATGGCAGCATCCAGAGCTGATTAGTCCTGTTGTATAATCAGGTCTCCTTGATACATCAGGGGACTGCTGTTCATGCAGGAGGAACTTACTGTGCCACTTTCACTGTAAGCTGTATTAGATGGATCCTTTTTTTGCCTTTTATCAACCTGATCAAGCCTTGCATAAAGCTAGTGATTGATACAGGAACTAAAAATGAATACACATACATGAATGTCCAAGGGGGAGTTGTCACAGATCCATAGTTTGAGGGGAGGACATTGATTTAGAAGTCCTGATTATAAAGACACTATCAGCCTGACAGAGCAGTTAGAGTTATCCCTTTTGTATGTTAACATGCATGATTTATATTATTCTGATGTGCAGTACACACACAGATCTCTCATACACTGAAAAATTCATGGTAACGACACAGAGGAGACCAAGCAACAACATGGTAGTGAGAGCTCTTAGAAGCTGCATGAAATGCCTGAACAGGAATATTCCACATGTGGCTTTAACACACTAATTCAACATCTCTGCATTACGTCCACCCTTCTCTTCATCTTCCTTTTGTTGACTTACCTCTTGAGTCAAAATTAGCTCCTCATGTGATTTCACCATTCAAATCCTGGTTAAGATTTAGCTCAACATTTTCAGCAAAGAGAATAATACCCAAAAGCAGAGCACAAGCTCCAAGACCATTCCAGCAGCAAGCTTCTATTTGCTTTTTGCTGTTTTTCTAGCCCATCTGAATATGCCACCCCCAGGAAAAAAGAAAATAAAAAACTGCATAACCATTTCTGGGGTCATTTCTGTAATTTTGTAAAAAAATTGCTGAACAGAGATGGACAGATAGGTAACTATTTTTTAAAGATACAGCAAGCATCTGAAGCAGACAGCACCTCAGCATCACCCCGCTGAAAAATCCCATTCTCTGCATCACAGTGCTTCAGTACTGTCACATGAGTGACTCTGGGCCTGATCTCATAAGCACACCCATGTGCCAGCAAATGGTTCTCTGTGTTTAAGCATAAAATCAAGCCCAGAGCTCAGCTCCCAAATGAACGTGTAACAGCAGCTGAAGGTCACTCAGCTCTAGTGCTGGGCTCAGCACAGTAAAACTTCACAACAGATGAAACAAAAAGAGTCACAACCACCTGAAACAATTTTTAACCCTCCTTCAGTCTGTCTTCCTGACTTAAAAATTTGGGGCAAACAAGTAAGAGTGTTTTCTGCTCCCAAAGCATCACTGAAAAAGGCTCCACCATGACATGCACCAGCCTCTTTAGGAAAACAGTTACAAAGCCTTCTCCCAGTCTGCCATCTTTCATTTCTATTTAAGTTGATTAGATCTGTGATTTGGGAGTGGGAAGAATCCAAAATGAAAAGGCAAATGCTAGGCTCCAGGTCAGGATTAACCTCAATGGCAGCACTGCAAAATAAAGGAGTTAGTTTCTAAAGCAGCAATGTCCTTTGGAGCAGGCTGTTTAAATCACTGGCTGGTATTTCAGCATCTCATCAAGGAAAAAAGAAACAAAGTAACATTTCAACACAGGGAAAGTAGGCAAACCTAATTAATAGTTACCACAGTGATCCTTGATTTTTCCCCCAGTCTGTGAGAAGAAACGTTTTTTTCTTAGCTGACAGGACAAAGACAGTTTGGACTTACAAACCACTGGGCACCTACAGGCCTGATAAGGGAGGGAGCTTTCTGCTCCATCAAGGACAGTACTTACAGAAGTATTCAACTCCCTCTGTTTCTCAGTCCGTCACTGGGGGTAAAACTGGTACCTACCAAGAGCCACTCCTCACCTCAGCCTGCCCTCCCCTCTCACCCCTCAGCAGTTCTGACGCACTCTGCTTTTCCTGAAAGTACACTGCTGGGAGGGGGCTGAAGCAGGCACTAGCATCCCCACCTCTCCTCTTCCAAGTGGAAGAACTATCATTAACAACCAACCCATCATCCTCTCTTCACCTGAACAGTATTTCAATATTCTTAGATGTGCAGACACAGAACTTTTTAGGAAACACTCCACGTGCTGATGTATCACACAAAGCCATAAGCATTGTATCACTTCCTTCTCAAACCAATCAGACTTTATTCACACAAGTATTAAAATTTCAGAAAGAGAGCAGGATCAAATCTAGCAAGACTTTCCTACATCACAGTAGCTGGAGTAGGGGGAAGGAGATAAGGGATCACATCCCAAAGGAAGAGCTTGTATCCCAACTCCCTACTAGCCAAGTGCTCTTGCTAACGCACTACAGAATTGCTAGCATTCCCTATATTTGGTGAGCACTCACACCACTGCTCTTCAGTTGGGCTCAGTGACATTAGTTTTTTCCAATCCAAATGATTCTATGAGTCTACAATTAGAAGAAAACTGACACTTCCCCTGTCACTAGAGGGACTTTTCTGCTACTGCCAAACCAGACTGGCATGGGGTCAAGCAGGAAACACATTCATGGGACACTGAACCATATTTACCTCATAAATGGAAATTCCACCTAGACTTCACAGTTCATCAGATCAATGGCTACTATGTCCATTTAATGTCAATAGACACAGAGAGGTGAACTCTGATGAGCAAGAAGAACCAATATCCTGCTTTCCAGTTCCCCTTTTCTGATCAGTGTTTTCCAGTCCCACTCCCAGCAACAGCAGTCCCCTTCAAAGTGGAAGAAATCCCCTGGACAAGCAGAAGAAACTGCCAAGCAGCACGTTTTGCAGCCCAAGCCCAGGAAGTCCACAGAACTCTGGAAGAAGGGCATGTAGTACAGTAAATTGTCCTATAAACTCAAGATCAGAGTCCACAGACACCTGGCTGTGACCTTAAAAATTAAATTCATGCGTAATTCAACCTTGACCGGCTGTGCACCCACATGTGAACTTGGCACAGCGTGTTCAAAGCAGTTACTGGATGACTGTTACCAAGATGAAAGTGGCACCACCAGACTCTGCCTATAAGCAGAGGCAACAATCACCTTATACAATTATCATTTATTACGGCTGTTACAGATGAAAGTTAAATGTGCCGATCACACTTCCAGGCACCAAAGCAGAAAGGAAGAAAAGATTTGCAAAGACCACCACAAAAAAAACCTCCACAATAACAAAAACCCCAACCCAAACAAAAAAAAAAAGAACCAGAATAATTCATATTGATGCATGTATCTGCATTAATGTAAAGAAAAAAATCCTTACTCCCTAAGGCACAAGTCAAATGTTGAGCAAACAGCTGGGCAATGCATTTTGAAAGTATTAGGCAAGCGTGCTAAATTGACAGGGCCTCTGCGGTAGGATGCTGTGCTTCTTAGGGGTATCCCTATGAGGTTGGGTTGACATTGCCTTCTCAGAGGAAAGGAGAGCTTACTTGAGCAATTTGCCTAATGTTGAATCTATTTTAAGAGCAGTGACCCAGATCTTTGTTTTGTCAGCAAGTGACTTGTGTAACAGAGATGAATTGACAAGGAGTTGAACCAGCATTGGGCAACACCAAGGTGCTGACGAGCATCAGCCAGGGCAGGTGATGGATGAAGACAGCACCAACAGGCTCTCCCACCAGAGCTTCAGCTTTCAAACTTACACTCAGCCAGAGGGTCATCCATGGCTAACACAAGGCCTGACACAGATCAACACTCATCAGCTATGCGACCGTGACCCTATGACCCATATCCATGCTGAGAGCAGTTTTCCATGGCTGTCCATAGTAGCAGAACCCCCTTAAAACACATCTGCTCTTGGAGTAAGGAGCAGGGTGATCTGCAGCCCTCCAGGAGAAGTTTCACTAGTGCTGTGCACACAGCAAACACATCCTCTTCCTAGCCATACACAACACAACCTCCCTGATGTCTCCCAAAAAAGGAGGATCTGCCCGATACCTGTCTCTGCGCATGACGGGGGTAAGAGGGAAATGGCCAAGCCTGTACTGAGAGGCAAGCTTCTTGCTCAGCTACAGTCTAGGGGTCTGAGTCACTCCATCCACACTCATTGCTGGAAAAAGCTGCAGAGACTGGGGAGATATAGCCTTGACAAGTATCCCTAGACACTCACCTGATCTTAAACATGCTTTTTATTACCAGTGATCAACACACAACCAAGCACTTGGCAAATCTGGAGGGGAGAAACTTCACAGAGGCCCTGAGGCTGAGGGAAAAGGAGGGTTGCTAGCGGGCAGCTGGAGAAGACCAACCTACTCAGGTGGCTTGTATTATATTTCTTGTCTGGGAAGGCCTTTTGTTTTAGCTGTCTCCAGCATTTCTTACATACCTATAACCTTATGGAAAACAGACTGAAGAAAGATTAATGTCTCAAGTATTAAATATTCTGAAGGATGGAAAATGCAAACTGAGAGACCAAGAAAATACCATTACGGGAGGAGGGAAAAATTTAAGTCACAGAAAATATCTCTGGAAAGGGTCTCTCAAAAGACAAACAGCTGCAGATCTGGTCAAAACAAGGAGAAATGGGGAAAGACTGCCGAACACCAGCCTGCAGCCCTAGCTGGGTGAAAGAATTTTTTAACAGTCCTACTTTGCACAGGAATGTATTCATTACTCACAACAAAATTTCACAATTTCTCATACGGAATCAGTGCTTTTCCCTTAAAAACATCTGTGTTCTTGCTAGGAAAGATATCTGTACCATAAACAAGAAAATCAAGTTCTCTCTGGAGTGGATTTTTTTTTTCCTTATCCTTTGCAGTCCAGAGTCTGCAGGCCCCAAGCACATGAGCTATAAAACAGCAGCAAGAATAGGCTGCCTGAAACAGCTACAAGCAACTGCTCAAGGCTGGGTTGGTTGGGTTTTTTCCCCTTGACCTCCCTCCTCTCCATTCAGTGTTTTGAGAACACCAGTGCACTAGCTGATATAAATTACACAGGGACATAATGCAGGTGCATCTGCTCAGCAGAAATCACCTGTGCCCATGGCTCCCCGACAAGACAAGTTTATCCAAAGGCTGGGAATGCAATGCAGGGAGCAGGTGAAAAGTTTGGGCTTCGCCCAGCTGGGAGTGAGGGGAAGAAAGCAAACAGGCACAGAGGCCAATGGCACCTACCTACTTACAGCACACAGATGGGCAAATATGCTCCAAATATAACTCAACAGGAGAGGAAGATCCAGACTCCTGCTCTAGAATGCACAGGGAGAATTAACCTCTCTCCAGCTCAAAAAAACCCAACCAAACCAAACCAAAACAAAAACCCTAAATATTTTTTTATAAAATAAAATATTTTTCTAAAAAATAGGAGGAGCAAATGCTTTCCCACCACTCCTCTCTCCCCATCACATCATGCCTGGAAGCACTGGCTGCTAACAATCCTACAGCAAACTGCTGCCAACAGCAGAAAAAGAAAGGGTTCATTACAAGGAAATACATATGTTTACACTTTTAATAATAGGTTTTTTAATAAAGTATAGGAAATAGCAATAAAACCAACCTTATGATAATACAACAAAGTTAATCAAATATTTCTGAAGCAATAAATTTCAGGACCAGAGCTTTCTGGACCTCCCAGAGTTGAAAACGTAGCCTTATGGCCAGCTCCACAGAGATTGCTATGCCCATCACCAGGATGTGGCTGCGAACGATTATACCCAAGTGCTCATTTCATGATGAGAAAGGATCACGATGAAAAAAAGATGTCAGAATCCTGCAGGCTTAAAAAATCAAAAGTAATTAAAACCACACAGAATTCAAGTCTACTAGAGATTTATCAAATATTTAATACAGAAAACCCTGAAGCGTATTGCTGTCAACTGAGCTTGAGAGAAATGTGCTCCTTTCCCAGCATACAGCTTAATCTGTTCCCAGGATGCATTTCTTTGCTCCATAATTCCAGTTTAAACAGAAATGAACTGTGCATGTATATTTTAGCTGAATTACTGCCTTTCTTTAAACAGACCCTGGGTAAAAGGGGCATTAACCCCTCTCCCTCCTGTGTGCTCAGTGCCGCTTATCAGCAAGATGAAGTAGTATCTTTCCAAAGCGTGCCCTTTAATCCTTCTGGTGCCTAAATGTGAAGCCCCACCAGTGCAATGCCCCCAGAGTGGGACGTGTGGTGTGTCCCCGCAGCTCTAATCTTCAATCAATTCCAGCACAGAGAGCATGAAACACAGCCAGTTAAATTCAGCAGAGCAGGACTAACAAGATCTGTGTCTGAGGGCAAGAGCCAAACACTTCAAGGGGTCAAGTTGGAAATATGCTGCAATTTAAACTCTTCCCAAAAACCTAAGCTGCTTTCAGCAATTCCTGTATGGGATGGGTACAGGACCAGGTCACGGGAAGGAAAAAGTGATTCCCAAGTACTTGAACACCTGTATTATTACAGAATTTGCTATATAGGAGCAATTAACAATGACTAGAGTCCTTTGTCTACCCAGTACATTACAGAAGTCAGCACCAAGCCCATCTGCAATGACTACTTGCTTTTTTTCATCCAGTAAAAACTTCAAGAAACACAGTGCCCTAAAGTAACCACATAGCAACCTGTATCTTCCCTTACTGCCTTTTCAGCCTGCTGGTACCATACATATCCCATCTGAACAGTCTTCCCCTGGACCCAGTGCAGCTCTTCAGTAAATGAATCTTTGTACAGATGGTAGTCTCAGCAGAAACTCCTCTAAGTACCTCCTAATACCTAAAAAAACAGACTTGGCTCAATCCTTCCACAACTGTCACCTCCTTGGAGATCAAGGAGGGGGAGGGGGGCAGAGAGGAGGGAATCTTAAAAAATAGAAGCAATTATGGTTTTCCTGGGGAAAAAAGGCTATGTGAGTACATTCAAAACTACAGATATCCAAGTGAAAGTTTTTGGCTTTATAATTTGTTACCTGCTCCTACCAGAGGGACCACTGCATTACTATCCAGCACTTGAAAGACAGAATCCGGGATACAGTGGCAATCAGCATGTGCAAGGCTGGAGACAAGACATACAGCAGTGTCTTCATCCCCCACTGCTCACTGTATGGCACGAGGCCATAGACATCCTTACACACTTCTCAATTCATCCATGAGGTGAAAAAAATCTGAAGAGATAACTGATTTTACTTCATCTGGTAAACCTGGCAGGCTGGGAAACTGAGTATAACAAGCCTGCTGTGTGTCCCTGCTCTCCCATCCACTCCACACCCAGGAAGGACAGGAAAAGTAGTTCCTGGGCAGCAGTCTGAATCAAAGCAAAGGGGTAGACGGCTCCCAAGGGGAGAGCATCGCTCCTGTGCATGGAGCAGATCACCCCGAACACATCTGGGGAGGAGAAGCACAACCAGCAAGGAAAACTGTGACTAAGCTCCAGGCTCCAAAGGCAGTAACTCCACATTTAAAGCTTCCCCCATCAAATGCTATTATCATCTAGACAAATTAAATGAACCATTTCTCAAGGCCATGATACCCACACAGTCTCAGGGGAACAATCGCACAGGCTAACCCACAGAGGCAGAGACAGGATGTGGTGATGGTCCACGTGGAAGCTTCAAGCCAGGCTAATGAAGGCAGACCCACAGAGACAACCTGCTCTCCTCCCTCGATTCCCCCACTTCCTCTTTAACAGCTGCCTACCACCTATTGTCTTACACACTGCCATTCAGCATTTACAGACCCACTAGGTACCTCCTTACACCTAGAGGACCAAGACACAAAAGTTCATGTATACTACATGTCCCACAGTGAACTGCGCTGAGCATTGAAAAGTCACATTACTTTTTGAAAAGGCAGAAGTGTTGCAATAAAGAAGTCAAAGCAGGATGTCAAGGAGTGATGGTGCTCTCCCAGATGGCAGTGCTGGTAATCTACATTGCAGAAGGAGAACATTTTAGAAAAGGTTGTTAAAAATTTGTTGTAACAAAATTTAAACCAGTCCTTCTTCTTTCGTGTTTCTGATAGAATGTCTTTTTACCTACCACACCCAATCTCAAAATAAGTATCAGCTAAACTACAGTTTATCCAGCTCAACACTGCATTTTCTCTCCTGAATAAAATTAACAACCACCTCCAGCTTAAAAAGAGATTTCTTAAACTAACAGCTGCATCAGAACCAGTACTGAAATGCCTTGAGAATTTCTGCCTAAACCCACACTTTGAAAAGTCATGATGGAGTTCATTTTCATAAATCTGAAGAGAGAAGAAAGTGAAACGTTTCACTAAAATTTGTTCTGCATAAGAAAGGTCCCCTCTGGAAATGCTTTTTGCAGGATCATAGAGAGAAACAGTATGAAGCCATTCTTTTTGTTAAAGAGCAAACTGATTTTCAGAGGCTGTCTTTTAGGCTTAAAGGGGCAGTTCAGAGATAAGATGGCACTTTAATTTTGGTTTTTATAGTAAGAGTTTCCCAGAACTCTATAAGGCACATGTCCTAAACGTGTATCCACACATTGGTTAAAGCCTTTGCTTTGTTTCCACTCTGTACCAACACCTGCACACAGTAGCTTTATTTAAAAAAAAAAAAAAATCAAAACAAAACAAAAATTCTAACGAAGTCTACTTGATAACTTAGTAGAAGTCTGTATTATAGCAATGACTGCAAGCAGAGCAGAATAGAATCAGCTACTGGCTAGCCCACAGGTGGGCTGCACTTGGATTAAACAAAGGTCAGAATATGATAGCAAGCCTTGTAGTCACAGAGAGGTGCCTGCATCAGAAGGAATAACTGAAACCCATACTTGAATTGGCACCAATCACACGAACCTGCAATTCCTTTTTAAAATAAATTTGAAGCAGACTTCACAATGTTTTGCCATCACAGGCACAGAGCACAGGCTGGGGTTTGATCCTGCACTCTTTGGGCAGAACAGTGATGCCTGTCCTGGGAGCATTGCACCATCACACCTCTCCCCTGTTTGGTGCCCTTTTGTCCTTCCCACACCAGAAGTCGGTCGTGCCCCATTTCTTCCCTCCTCCCCACCAAGAGAGAAACAAAGGGTGGCAGTCTCTAATGGCTCGAGACCGAGGGATCTGGGGCTTGGTTTATTACGTGCTTAGCAGAGCACTGAATTACTGGTGGTTATTGCCTAGTTTAACTGCTTTCCTTAAAAGAGAAACATAAGCAAACAAGCATGTGTCATGAAAAAGCCCCTATTCAGACAGGAGCTGACAAGAGAAAAAGCATCCAGGGTTTATGACTGTTTATTACTAGGTTTGCATTCAGGCACCAGCTGAAGTTACAGCAAAGACTAATGCAAAGAAATCCCCACCTTGTCCACCACCTCCTTAGGGGGCTTGTCTAGCCCTGGATTTACCTCCCGAGGTTAGCACATATTAAGTACCCGAGGCTTTAAACTATACCAACTTAGCATGTGTCAAGGGCAGCATGCCTTGTCTAGACAAAGACTTTCAATGCTCTTTAGTTAGCATATCCAAATCTCATGTCTTCAATCCCAGTGGAGAGAGAAGCCCTGATAGAGAGCAGAGAGCATCCCCTCAGAGCTCCTCTGATAGCTGGGGAACACCCGAACTTCAGAAAATAGCCACCACCCTTTTCTCTGAAAGACCAAGGTAAAAAAAATACTCCACTGGAGCAGAAGACAGATCTGCAAGCAGGGGGTAACCTGAAGCTTGGGCACACATCTTCCCAATGACCAAAAGTGAGGAGGTTTAACTGAGAAGCAGGGGGAAGGAGGAGAGCAAACAGGCTCTCTCACTCCCATCTACCTAGTCACCTATTTTTTCATGAAACTTGTAAGGATTTCAGACCCATAACCCAAATCAAAACACAGCTGAAGTCAGCCCTGAGGCTGAAAAAGTGTTGAGGACAGAATGAAATGGACAAAGCTTCATTTCTTCAGAAATCCAGGGTAAAAACAGACCACAAAAAAAAAAAAGATCTAAAGAAGGTACAGAATGCATGTGGAGTAACACATCAATGTAAAAACAAATATACCTCATTCATCTTGGCCGAACTACAGCCAATATACCAGAGGTCATGTGGATTTAACCATATCCTTTCTATTTGTTAGTTACTTCTAGAAAAAAAAAAAAGCCTCAGAAAAGCCTAGACGAAGAAATGCAAAAGACGATGAGTACAGAGTTTAGAGGAAGGGAGACCAGCAGGAGGAATTCACCCACATCAGATGAGTATGAGGGAAGACAGCAAGGACAAAACAAAGCACAGAAAGGGAGAGAAACCTGCCACCACTAAGAAAAAGGGCAAAATTACAAAATTCATTATACAAGAAAAGATTCAAGAATAAGTCAAAGAAGTTAAGGACCTGAGGCACTTCCGAAAAGTGTTATTTATAGAAAGAATACTTCTTTCTCTCAAGTCTGACAAGTGAACATTGTCTCAAACCAAAAATGTGCCAGCCTTTGCCCACACAGCTCTAACCACAAGCTCCAGAGCCAGGCTGACACTCAGTTTAGTTCCTCTGACTTCAGCAGACAGGGTCTGTTCCTGGAGAGTCGAAGTACTTCTAGCTTTACAAAAAAAATCTAAGCTAAACCAATATACACCTCAACTCTGCAGAAGGATTGCTTCTGTCATGCTCTTATTCCACCACACTTCTTTATCTCTCAAATGACATTTACATCTCTTAAATTATGAGCATACAGGCGGTTTCATAATCTGTTAAGGTTTGCATTCCTGCTGGCCTAAGACAGCAAAGATGTTCAAAACATTTCCCTCCAAACACTGAAACCATGAAATCCCATATTTGTTGAAGAGAAGTTTGGCTCGAGTACTCACAAGACTTTCTGCCGTCACGCAGAACCGTTCCCGAAAAGAGCTGGTTTTGCTGACGGCTGTGATTCAGACGCAAGTCCCTAGTCATTTCAGCATGTTGTTTTTATCATCTTTCAAAGCTGTCCGTAGGCACTATTAAAAGAAACCCACAGAATCCAGCACAGCAGAGGCAAACTCAATCTCTGCCTTGCAAAGAAACTCAGGACTGAGCATTTTTGGAACAACCCTGTCCATGTCTTGGGAAGAGCAGCATCTCAAGGTCAGGTTATAAACACATCTCTCTGGGAAACACTCTGTACTGCTGCTGGGTGCACAATCTGCACAGGAGAAAAAGGAATGGCCTTTGAAGATGGACAAGCTATTAAAATTTTACTAGGTGAAATATTTACTGAAATAAATCTAGTCTTTTCCATTCTTGGTTATTATCATAACACATATGGCAACTGACACACAAGTAATGGAGCTTTAAACCAAGAGCTCTTGCAAGGAAAACACAACCCAAACTTTTCAGCTAACCTCGACAAAAAGACAGGTTTTGGTAAAGTTCAGCAAGACACGTGGCTTTGTGATATTCCTAGTTTATTGGGCACCTGTCACTCTCACAAATAAGCACCATCTCCAAGCAGAGGAGGTGAGAAGAGGCACTGCCAAGTCAGCAGCATCCACCACCACTGACAAAGACCCACAAGCAGTCAAGGCTCAGCAGACACAACTACCACCCCAGAGGTACTGTACCACCCACATCCTCTTCAGTGGGTTTTCACCCACCATGTGCCATTTCACATCAGCCAACAGCTGAGACAACAGCACTCACAAAAAGAATTCTTAAAAGAAAGAACTGAATTTGGGATTCTTCCCTTAAGAAGAATCTCCTCTTTTCCTAATCATAGCAACCCTACAGGGTGAACAGATTTTAGCATTAACGAAACACTTTAATACCCAAGTCTACTGGCTTTGTTTCCAAACTCACAAGGATCTACAAACTACTTTGATGCCATCTTTACAGATTGGAAATGCTGTTCACATTTCCTTTTCCTATCTTCTCCTATCTGAGTTACAGAGAAAGATTAAACCCACATTATGGTGCTACTGGGTTGAGAGATTCTCCAGCAAGCCCAGGTATCTCCAAAACCCAGTGCTTTCTGCACAGCTCTGTATTGTGTAAGCCAGCAGGATCCCTCTCCCTGTGGGAATAAAGTAACCAGATACCACTCAAGGTGTTCCATCTGTCTGCCTAACCTTCCCTTCTCCTTTCTGCAATAGGAAATCCTTCTCGTGGGGAGCACAAAATAAAACCTCACCCTTTCCCATACAGCTCAGTGCAATCACACTGTATGTATACAAAACAGACTTTCTTACAACAGCAGCACGTACTGACTACACACTCTTTAGCAAAGAGCTTAGAGGTGCAGAGTAGCAGCAGATGAGGACACTCCAAAGCCAGTCCTGATCACAGCAAGGACTTGATCTGTGACCAAAGCGGCAGTGTCAATGATAGTGGTTTCATTGTCCATTTCTCTCATCCTTTCCCAAAGCTCAGCATAAGCACTGCCACAACACTTGGTCCATGAGGAGGCACCTCCAAACTCAGCACTTAGCCCAAAAGAAGTCTTCTCAATAACAAATATATCTTTGTTCCTGAAGAAGAAACTAGAGAACTCTTCCATTACCTCAGAGGAAACCTAAGGAAAGGTAGCATTACTCAGAACTGATTTAGTGCCTCAAGCCATTCCGAAGACCATAAAGCCACTGACATACAAGACAAGCAACTCATTCACAAGGGCTCTTTGATCTTAAATACAAATAAAATTAGGTCAATAATAAAGATTTTCATTCCTTGCCATATAAGATTGCAAAAAGGCTAAGAAAAGCTTTTCCCATTCCTTCTTTTAACGCTCAAGTTATTTAGCAAGAAACATTTCTTTCACATGACTTGAAACCTTTTCTCCATATTCACTTGTCATCGCCCCAGAACTTAACTCTTGGTGAAAAAAGGGGGAGCTGCACAGAGTGTTCTCCATAGTCCCCAACAACAAGTCAGATCAGAGAATTTCAGTGTGTTCCACATGGGAGAAAAGAAGAGCAAAGTGCACCTTTCACAACACTCAGATTAAAAACAAAAAAGAAAAAAAAAAAAGAAGAAAAGATTTTTCATTTATTTGTTATTCAAAGCATTCCAGTGATTTTTAAGAGATGAAGAGGAGAAAGCCTGTGCTGTCACTATTAATAGGCTGACATTCTTTCTTCCCCCACAAGACCACACGAGAAACACAGGCGAAGGCGACAATGGAGCCTGGAGTCATGCCAGCTCTGCCAAACCCAACTCTGCGGCACACGGACTCTTCCAAACAGACCCCGGGACAAGCTCTCACATCCCAGACTCCCCCGTAGTTCTCAATGATGCACCTTTTGTTCCTTCTCCTGCGACAGTACATCATTAACTTCATCTGCTGAAATAGCAGAGGTTGACAGGGTAATCTAAGGATATAGCATCACCTTGCATTTTCAATTTAACATGCTTAGCTGTGTTAAGGTACCTTTAAAACTTTATTTATTTGCTTTCTAAATCAACCAAGAGCTCTCATATGCAGCAGAAGGCCCCTGAAGCTATCACTGTAATGTGATATCCGCTCATAAATGTCAATATACCAATTTTAAAGGTATTAAAGCTGCTGTTTAGTCATGGTAAAATAACCTAGTACCTTCCTCACCTCCGTTATAGACAGCAATACAGTTAAACGTGAGCAATTCAGTTCAGGCCTTTCTGCAAAAGACAGTTAAGCAGAAACCTCACCAACTGCAGGATAGCACATAATTCCACCACAAATACAAGTAAAACAAGCAGAGGTACCATGAGACTCACTCTATGAGATCCACCCACTGAGTCACCCAAGGACATTTAGACCCTTTGTCTGGGCAGATTTTAAGAGACCACAGGGCCAGCATGCAAAGTCTTCCCTCTCTTTGGCAAGGGTAAGCATGAAAACTGATCCCAGCCAGTTCTAAGGGAAAAGAAGGGATCTCTTTTGATTAAAGCACATAACTACTCTATGTTCAGAGGTTTAGATTGTACCTCTGTCTCGTATTTCTTGGGTGGCTGGGAATAAATTACATCAGTTCCCCACTGTACTTCCCTCCCACCTCCTTACCCTGAAGTAAAGCACAGTGGATAACTTGAGTATCAGAGAAGCACATGAGAGTTCCACTTCCTTCTGTGTTTATACAGGAGATTACCATGCAACTGAAAGTTCAGTTTAACAAATGGTGCAGAATCTGAAACATCAAGTACTTCAGGAATGTTTGCTGTAGCTGCTGAAGGAATATCCACAGTATTGTCTCAAAAAACCCCAAGTGCTAATTAGAAAAAAGATCCTTCGATTTACAACAGGTTGAGATTTAAACACAAGATTCACAACCAGACTGAATTCTACTAGCTGAGCTTACAGATAGGAAGAAGTAATACAACAACACAAGTGGGAAAAACAAATTTAAAAAATCCCAAACACATTTGATGGGAAAGGATACCTTGCAGAGAAGCACACGTTTGGAAAAAAGTTTGAATGTCAGGCACTTAATTACAACCCTTATCAACATCATCAAAAAGCTAAAGTACCTCTATAATTCTCACCTGACAAAAAGTAACCTAGATTAAATGTGTTCTCCACAGATGTATAATCTACCTGAACAGGAAAGATCCCAGCACTTACTGCTGAGGCACAGACAGGAGACACAAGGCATTGACTACTTTTCACACTGAGAGGTTTATTTCTGCAAAACTTCTGAGGGATTTGATTGAGAAAAACTGTCTCATATAAGTTCCCATACTTCATATGAGAGTGCAGAGAATCCTAACTGAGAGTAAGCACATTCACCTCTTGGTACATGCAAAAACAGGTCACTTACTTAAAAGGTTTTTTTTGAGAAAATGGATGCTTCCCTTTCATGATGGGCAAGGGGGTTTTACATGTCACTCACTTTCATACATTCACTTACAAAGGCATCTTCACTCCTACTATATATACCACAAAGAACATGGACTGCAGGAGCTGCTACATGCATGGTACAGAGTCGGGTCAACCTGTCCAATCTCAAGACATTCAGAAGACATAAAACTGAGACATTCATCCGAAGTTCCCATTTTAACTAACAGACAAAGACTCAGGTAAAGAGCAATTTATCTCATCCTACAGTAGTTATCTCCAGAGGCCACTCCCCTGTCCTATTTCTCTCCACTGAGTCCAAGAGCACACAGCTCAGATTAGACAGCAAAAGGACAGCAAGCAGCCCACCTACTTAAGCACCTTCAAAAGTACCATCCAAGCACACTGCATAGAAACAAGCTGTAAATTACTGAGGATCTGCATGTAAAAGCAGCTCTCACTACAAAATGCATTTTTCACCCATCAGGTCACCATAACATAACTGGAAATATACAGCACTATCAGTTTTTTGGGAAGCACAAAAGAAATTTAATTAGGACTTCCAGTCAGCAAATACCTCATCATTACTTGCAAACTCTGGTGCACCAGTTCTCCCAAGAATTATTTTGATTGTTGCAGTAGCACGTGGTAGTGGATTACAGCTAAGGGTCCACCAGCATTTTGATCTTCCTTATGTACTCCTATCTGTACGGGTTTATAACTCAGTTACAAGCATTCCCTCTTGACTACACCCTTGTAAGATGGGCATAGCTGTGCTTTCTTTTAGGTTTTCTACTGATTTTCCCTTGGGAATCACAAAAAGAAAAATAATGAACCAAAATAATATTGTGGGGGTCCCTGACTCCAAGATACATGAACCCAAGCAGGGCATAGTACACATTACAGTAACACATTAAGACCCATAGACCTTAAGTTTTTCTTTTCTGCATTTGAAAACAAAACAACCCAATACCATTAGACAGCTCAAAGTTGAGGGAGCAAGTTTTGAGACAGGTTTATTTTGTTTTGAGCTTAGAGTTTAAATCAGAATCATGAACTCTTGCCCACTGTCATCCCCTACAGCTACTCTCTCAAAATCCTGGGAAGAAGCTCTTGAAACTGCCAGAGCTTAACTGAAATTGTCGTATTTTTAAGACTTCAAGTAATTTTTAACAGTGCCAAATGCAAAAATACCAGAGTGCATCAGCTTTGAGGTAAACCAGCAGGAGTAAACTACTGCCTTGGTAGTCCTCAGGAAGTTAATAAAACAGATTTGATGCAGATCAATTATTTTGAGCTGCTGCCATTCTTTTACCTAAATAACACCCTCCCATTTCACCTCTGTCCTCTGGCGAAGTTGCCATGTGTAGGAACTACAGCCAACAAGTCCACACCATGGACTGGTAGAACATAAGATGGTAACCCAAATATTTACACATAAAACCAGCACAACTTTCAGAGCCCTAAAATATCCAGTGACGCTAAGGGGAATTCCATGGACAGACATACTGAAAAGAAATGCCATTTTTGGGCATAATACATCACAGACTGAGTAGCCAAAGACGAAACAGAGGGGTGTCAGGGATGGACACGTGGACCTGCATTTCCATGTGCAGAGTGGCACTAGAAGGAAAACTTTTGGAAGCAGGTACAGAGGGGAGCAGCACCATGCCTCCAAAGCTGCAAATCTACGGTGCCCAGAGGGATCTTTTAGGACTTTCTCAGCCAGGGTGATGAGAATAGCACTAAGCAAGTGGACCTTGCCAGCAGCCCCAGAGCCAGGGAGCTATTGGGGTGCCCAGGGCACACAGAGGCAGGAGAGGAAGCAGACAAACACCCGTGGCACACCACCAACAGCCCCAGCACCAAATCCTGACTGCAGCCCACAGCAGACCTTCTCCAGGGGTAGCACTACCTTGCTCCAAGAAGCGAGTGGCTACAGCTCATGTGGCTTCTTCAGCCACAAGTACAAAGACATGAGTCACTGCAATCCCTGCACGGAGAGCAACTGTTATCAATGCACCATGGGACAGCTCCAAAGGGAGGTGACAGAGACTTACCAGATAAGCCCTACAATACCAGTATAACTGCATCCATGTTAGGAGTTTTACCACGTTAGCTATTTTATTGCTAGACAGGCCAATCAGGACCTGTTGGCACTTGCAGTGTCCTGTTTGTACAGTGATAATGACAGCCACAATGCCAGAGCAACCCAGGGAGGCGCAGCTCTGATGGGAAAGAAGCATTTTGCCAGGAGTGTCAAACAACTTCCCCCAAAAGACATCCCTTATTCTGGCACACAGTCACAACATGGCTAGGCAGGCGAAGGGAGGTCTCCTCAGCCTGGGCCATGCTGAAATCAGCACAAAAACCTGCGTCAATGAACATTCCCCTTGTGTGCATAAGCCCAGAGCCTGGCTGGTTAGTGAACTGCAATGGCTAAAAGCTAATCTCTTTCATAATACATATATATTTAATATAAATTATATGTGCTAATATGTTTCTACTAACAACTAAGGTGTCCCTTACTTTTTCTTGTATTATGCACTTCCCTGACTCCACACTACTTTTTACTTCCCATAACTATGAACAGTCCTCTAATTCATTCTCTACATTTAAGCTATGTTCTCCTTCATCTTCTGATTTCCTCTGTAAATTCACCTCCAGTAGACTGCTTCTCCCTGAACTGTCCCACTATCTCTTCCTAACTGCATATCCTGCCATAGATTTCATCCTTCACTTGCAACTATGATGCAAGGCCAAGCAGGAGGCCATAGGAGAACCTTTGGGAGATGTCTACACCCTTCATGTCCACACAGTTGAGCTGCACATGTCGTTAGAGACAGGACTTAGTTGCACCAATTTCTAAGTAAAGTGGAGACAAGCCTACTCCATCCATAACTCTGTCCGATCCTTATGTGCCTCAGAAGTGCAAATCCTCTGAAAGGGTGAGCACCTCCACTCCCCAGTCTCTGTGATTTCATCTTTCTTTAGTGGTGCTTTTCACAGATTTCCCAATCAGCAGCAAATTAAAACCAACACCACTGAGGTCAAATGGTAATTATTCATTACACTCAGAACAGCAGATTTCACTTTGCTGCAGGACAGCAAAGCCTGGGAGAGCAGGGGAGTGCTTTGCTGGCAATACTATCAAGTCTCCAGTCAGTATTTGCTTCTCTTTTAAAAAGGTGCTCTGTCCTTTTTTCAACACCAAAATAGATACCACATGAGTTAGGACTCCGTGGCCACCTTGGAGGAGATACATAAAGCCCTGCTCAGGACATGACAGGGGACCAGGAATGAGGCTTAGATGGAGGTATCATGAGCTTCACAACAGCGTATGGGCCATTCAGCAGCACTCCACACCTTGTAATCAGTGTCATTTTTGTGCCTCGATGAAAGTGTTTCACAACACATCCAAGGCAGAAAATATACTTTGGAAATAATACTGAGATGCAATGTCAAAATCCCCAAGCCCTCTACAATCAAAGCTACCTCAAGATTCCCAAGAGGCATGTACAGCTGTGGGTTTTTTCCTCCTCCTTCCCATAGTTGTCTGATTTTAGAGCCAACAGTATATTTTCTTGAGCCTGTGCTAACCTGAGAAATAATCAGGGACCCATAATGTTACAAACAAAGTATTTGATACGAGAACTCTTGTGCAAAGCTATGAGATCCCCTCCCAAACCCACCTCTCGTTCAAGCAAGCTGAATTCTTTCCACCACTTTGTGGGCTGAGACCTAAAATAACGATGCAGATAAGGATCTTACTGTAACTTTGACTACAGTCAAGCTCATATTGTGCAAGTCAATGCTATTGAGCTTAAATACCAACGTCATCCAAAGCCTGGTGGAGCCAGAGTGTACAGTCAGAAACGTAAAATGGAAAAAACAAAATTACCACTTTCCTCCAAGGAAAACAGATCTCAGGAAGGTAGGTATACAACGTACCAGGCTAAAATCGCTCTTGTAACAGCAAGTACCACTTGAAAAGAAGATGACTAGAACATAATGTGTATATACAAACACATGCTAGACCACATGAGAAAAGTTAGCTAGCATTCTAGTCCAAAAACATATACTAAAAAATGTATATGCTGAAGGCAAGGAAATGCAAAGGGTGAGCACCTCTTGTAATGCTGCATTGCCTTTGGGGATGTTCCTCTGCATCATTCCCTTGGGTGGGAGGTGCAGATCTGCCATCATCATGATGCCTTGATGAGGCTACCTAAAAACAGAGGCTAGACAAAATTAAGAGAATAAAAGCAGGTATATTTATTGAAGGGCCTTCAGGTACACTTTGGGCAGTCAGAGCCCCAGGGGCTACACCCAAAGTGGAAGACAGGGTCACAAGTTTTCATACTTTTGTAAGTTTGGTCCATTTGCATATCAGGGGTTAATTCTCCAATTACAGCTTCAGGTAATGAAGTCATTTACCCCAAGTTTGCTCCCCGCTTAACCCACTGTTGTTTACATTTCTCAGGGCCTGAGACAGTAAGGTGTCCTTGAGTTTCAGGCCTAAAGAGGATGTGTTTTGTCTGACCAGAATGGGAGAACAGTAGCTAACAGGCTACATGAAGTTTCGAGTTACACACTAAAGCATTGCAGATTTAAAAATATATGAAAAATATAAAAGCTAAAATCCTAAGGCATCAATCACAGAGACCAAAAGAAGGATTTCTGCACACTATCAGGCCAAGGCTCTGGTGCTTAGAAGTTGACAACATGTCACCAAACTACATGACATTACTAGGAGAGAACAAAAATAAAGTAAGGAATGGAAGGTGTACATTCCTGGTTTTCTCCTTCCTTCACTATCCCAGAACGACTAAAAACCCCTACTTCAGGTCTTAAAGATAAAGCTCACCTTCCTCATGCCTGGTGCAAGAAGAGACCTTGATGGCAAAAACCAGCCACCTATACAAGCCTGGTGAAACAACCCATACCATTGCCAAGGGGGAGAGAGCCCACACAAGCAAAAAGTAAGGAGAGAGTAACACATGATTTCAACTGAAATTTTATCCACACCAGTTGAAATATCTTCCTATAGAAAGCTGAGAAAAATTTCTAGAGTCAGCACAAAACTCTCGGCTGGATCTTGTTATATCCATCACCTCAAAGCCCTGCACACACCCAACTCCCAGAGTGCTGGGTCCTCTTCTAATTAGCTCAGAATAAGGAGTCCCTGGCCCAGGAGTTTGCAAAACCCCCACATTTTGCAAACAGACAGATGGACTGGGGGAGGAAGAACAAGAGGGACATGTGGTTACCCACAACTGGCACACTGCTTTCTTTTCTATTTTTCTTTTTTTTTTTTTAATAAAAATAAATATCAGTAATCCCCACTGGCCACCTGCCTAGCTTTTGTATATTTAATTATGAAGGATTTGGGTGATGGAGAACTGGTCAAAAGTTCAGCCAATTTAGGGGAGGACAGGAGAGTAAACATCTAGCTGCAGGACCCAAAAAAATGCCAATATTCCAACCGCTGCCTGGTCCTTCACGATTTCTAAACCAGCAAGGTCTCACTTTGCAACACAATCCACAAAAAATCAGAGGAGGAAGGGAAGAAGTGCAATTCATACTTAAGAGAGCTGGTCTGGACCAGTTCCTGAAAGCCAGTGACCTCAATGATCCCCAGTACAGTTTGTCTTTATAGTGATAAGACTGGAATTGTATTCATGTTTAACAAAATCATTTGAATCCACAATGATGTCCCTTTAGCAGTGAGAGAAACAAAGGGGAGAGGGAGGGGAAAAAACACCCTTAACTGAGTTACTAGAGAATACCAAGAACTGCCCTATCTTCCTACCTCCCCAACACAGCCACACTGTAGGACAGAAAGTCCACTAAGACAAAAATAGGGTTTCCTTAGCGTGAGAAAACATTTAGCCAAGTTTTAATTTACTTTCAAATCAGCATTTAAACGATCACATCTTACATCACTTTCTTTTACGAGCCAGCAGTTAGACAATACACATCATTTACATGCAGTTTTGGAAGGCTGCAACATAGATCAACAAAAGAAGCCTTCACTATGAATTAACTATTACAATGCTCTTAGAAAGTCACTCCAGCCTGCGTTGAGGGCAATTAGGAGTATCATCCCTAATTTTTATCTTTCTGGTACACTCCTGTTATGCCTCAGAACTCCCACAAACACATCCTTCCACCCAAGTAATTGATGCCACAAGAGAATTACAATGTCTATCTGTGAGATGTAACAGCACACTCACAATGGTTATTAAAGTGTTAGATGTTTTAAAAAACAGACACATACACAATTCTTTTGAAAGTGACTGAGCAATTTGCTCAGTCAGTCTGGTTCAGTCTCAATAGCAAAACTGCAAAGTTTTATGCCTCCATGAATGATCAGACAATAGAGATTTTAAAATTTCGAAAGTATTAACCAATTGACTTTAGGTCACAGGTAATTTTTGCATTAAAAAAACCTAACAAAATACCAAAAACCAGAAGGGAAGCAAACACCCAGTTCAAACTTATCTTGAGACAAATTTCAGGAGTGTTCTCATTTGGTGCAAGCCAAACTTCATATTAAGCTTACTGCTGGATGTGAAAAACTAAAATCTAACCGCAGCAATGCTAAAAATGCTTCTCCCACTACTTGCAAAAGATCAAAAAAAGCCCTTAAGGCAGCCGATCACTTGGGTGAGCTGGCTACAAGTTCCAGTTACACGGCAGCGGGACTGGGCTGACTCAAGAGAGAAGGACAGGGGCAGCACATCCATGCTCCATCCCAGCCGCACCAGGAGCCAGCAGCAGGCACAGGAAGCAAAAGCTCAGGCTAGCATCACGCTCCGTGCCGGTTCCGGCGCGGCTGCCCCGCCTGACGGGGGCACAGCAGCGCTGGCAGCGGGCGGGGGGGCGGCCCGG
>VZTH01014519.1:357686-379688 GCA_013397815.1 Aleadryas rufinucha | reverse complement strand
CTTCCAGCTGAGGATTGTCCATGATTCTGTGATGCACACACATATAAATACACACACACACACCTATAGAGCTGCCCACGTGGCCCAACCTCTGCCCTTCGTGATGGGCTGCTCTGAGCTGCCTCTGCCAGGCCCCCAGGGTGGGACAGTGACACCTCCCCTGCTCTGCCATCTCAGTGAACAAATGACACTCAGCTCATGACTGCAGAGGGGGAGAAAAGTCTTGAGGTTGCTTTTGCCTTCCGTGCACGAGTGTGAGGCAGGATCCTCTGAAAAACAGGGAAGCTGGCAGAAAACTCTTTTCCTCAGAGTCATATCTGTGGGATCTCCCTTCGGTGTTTAATCACGAGTACCTGTTTGCCTGACGCCCAAACTGTGCCTATTTTGAAAGAAATAAATAAATAAAAGCGGGCAAATTAGGTTAGCAGTCAAAGTCATCAAATCAGCAGCGCTATTTTCCGAGCACACAGCATTGTGCCTCACAAATTATCTCCCAATCCCACCTGCTCTCAGATCTTTATAGCCTGGCCATCCTCCCTCCCGTGGTTGCTCGATAGAAAAGAAACAGATGGGGCTGAGAAAAATCCAAACGAATAAATGGGGTAGAAAGTGCCTCCAGCCCTTTCTGAGCAGCATCAGGGCAGCGTCTCTCTTTCCGAGGATTTTCCTTTCCCCCGTTTGAAAAATAAACCTGCTGGAACACGAGATGTGAGCGGGTTTCATTTCCAGCTCCGTGAAAACACAGGCACACACACACACACAAATGTGCTTTGGGTGCTTTTGGGCACAGGCTCAGCTCCCTTCCACGGGCTTTGCTGCTGCTTTTAATCCGCTAATTGCCTGATCAATATTGCTATTTGAAACTTATATGAAAGTGTGGGGAATTTTCTAGGGGCAGGGATCCTTTTGCCGTGCTGCAGGACTCCAGCAGCAGTAATTTCAGTAATTAGGCTGCTTTTCAAATAAAGGCCAGTTCCATGGATACACGACCAAGATAAATTATGCCCAGGACAAGCTTATATTTTGCTGCATGCACTTGCCCTTTCTGTGTTCACGTAGGAAAAGCCTGAATAAACATCTTTTCTTCTTCTCCCCCCACCCCATGACACATCTGTGTCCTCTCTAAAGCTCTTCCCTTCCCTCAGCGCTCCACATCCTCCATCAGAGGTGACCTTACTTTTGTCCTTTAGAAATGATTCTTTTCTTGTCAATGCTTTTTTCATTTGTGGGTTAGTTTACTGAATGAAATTAGGCAAAAAAGTAAAGGGAAAAATCATGATTTTCCAGTGAATGTAATCCCCCAAAAAGCAAGATATGAATAAAAGCAAGCACGATCAAGAAAAGAATGCCCTTGAATTTATTTTTTTAGCCTTTTCAGTTATTTTAGATCATCTTATTTAGAGCTTATTCTAATAATTTCTTGTCAATGTCAAGGAAGAGAATATAGAAAAATGAAGGATTTATTTATGATATAATTACGTGGCTATCTCAAAAAAGCACCATCATTGCCAGAGATCTGCAGCTCGTCAGCAGGAATTTGAGCAGAGAAATGGAATATTTTTATATTTTTTATGGACTTGGGCACCAGCAGAGCTCACATCAATGACTTTAGGCTTGGCAGTGCCATGGCTGAACTTGGGCAACAAAATCTGGGTCACTCCAAGCATGGAAGTTGTTCCAGGATCAGCTCCATGAGGGACACAAGGAGAGGCAGGAAGGGAGCTGATGTTTTTCCCACTGGAATCTGCCCCTCATCTGGCTGCTGGTGGGTCAGCAACTGTGACAGTGAGAAAATCCCAGAGATCTTGTGGAGAATGAGCCACAAAGCCACTGTGTTGTACCAGGAGAGTGCCTGTGCTCGTCCTGTGGGCAAAGGGACAGCTTGGGCAGGGACAGGTTGGAGCAGCCTGGGATAGTGGGACGTGTCCCAGGGTGGCACTGGATGCTCCTGAAGGTCCTTTCCAACCCAAACGAGTCTGTGAGTGTGTGTTTTTCACCGAGGAGCTGTCACACGATGCTGGGGGGTGGAAGTTGTGCTCATATGGAGACGTTTGGCTCCATCTGCTCCATGGTGCCGCTCCCAAGCCGAGCCCAAAGCAGCCGCGTTACCTCAGCGAGCAAAAAACCCCAAACCCCTCCTGCTTGTCACCAGGGAGGCAAATTGTCATCACAAACAGCCACCTGTGCTGGGAAAGTTTAACTCAAAAATCAGGGGGATGCTCACTTGGAGATTCAGCGGAATATTCAGCGGCAATCAGCGCCGGTGACAAAATTCCAGCTGCAGACCTGCCTGGAGAGGCTTTTCCTGGGAATTCAGCCCTGTCCCTGAGCTCACCTGTGCTGCAGCAGCACGGGCTCCTCGCTGCCCTGCTGTCACACATCCCACCCCTTCTGCTGACCCAGACATCCCAGAGCTAAGGCAGCTGAACTTTTCAGTTCAAGTTGTTTCAATGTTCACGTGGGGTTTTTTAAAGGTAAATATAACTTAGCACAAACCATGAAAATCCTTGCTAGAGTCACTCATGGATTCTGTTTTAAAAATCTGTTTCCTACACTTGTTCATAATCCTTGTTGCTTTATATTTTCCATAAAATACCCAATTTCAGTGAGAGAAAGCAGTGGTTATGAGGGTGTCTGACTGCTGTGCATGACCAGAGATTCAGTACAGGTGAATGCACAAGGGTCTCAGTCCAATGAGTCGCAGTTCCCAAAGTCCCATTAATTTTAAAAGATGTCAAATACTTCCCTTTATTGAATATCCTCATATCTGAATTTATTATTTTTTATTTTCTATTTTAACCCCAAGACTTTACAGAATGAGTTTGTTCGAAATAGATGCCGGGAAAATGAGTAAAAGCTAAAAGTGACAAATTATGTTGATCCCTTTCAACTTTAAAGTGTTGGAATCAGAAGCTGCCACACAGCTCTGTTCAAGGTCCAGCTGTATTTTTGATAGGAAACGTGTTTTGATTCGGGAATTATTTGTAGGCTTCATTAAAATGTAAATTGCTCCATGAAGAAATCTAAAGGAGATTGAGTCCAAAGATATGTAAATATTCAAATGTAATTGGGGTTCAAGCCCTACATCTCTATTTCTGCCTGAACAGTTCAAACACAGGAGAAGGTTTTCCATCCTTCTCCTTGAAATCCAACAAAATTTCTCATAGAATCCTTGAATGGTTTGGGTTGGAAGGGACCTTAAAGCTCACCCAGTTCCATCCCCCCTGGGTTTGCCTCCAAAATCAATCCTGAGGCATGAAATGCAATAAAAAATCATAAATTGGCAGACTTGGAGGATTGGAAGAGGAGGGATAGGAGGAATAGGCTCAGCGTGGAAATCAGGATGTGCTTTGGATGCCCCCATCCCCAGGTGCCTGCTGCAGTGAAAGGAACATTTGTGAGGTTCATTGTCACTCTGTGCCCAGCTGCACAGAGCCAGGCACTGCCACCCTGGGCTGGCCCCCAGCACCCCCTTCCCATCCCTGCTCCCCCATCCTGCAGCTGGGCTGAGCTCAGCATCCCAGCCCAGGAGCAGGCAATGGAGGCTTTGGGAACCAGGATCACTTCTGCCTCCCTCCCCCACCTGCCAGCCTAACCTTTGCAAATTATTTCAACTGCTTACATTCAATTCCCTGTCTGTAAACTGGGCAGAAATCCTCCTTGCAGGGATGTATAAAAAGAAAAGAGCCTATTCATGATTGAGGTGTGTTTGGACGCTTCCATGACAGCAGAAATGACTTGGTGGAAGATGTATCTCCTTCTAAATTGCTTCTCTGTCTTCTGGATGTGAAATCCCAGGCAGTGGTACCCTGCACAGCCCCTCACCCTGTGCCTGCAGGTGCTCACAGGCCACCCCAGCGTGGATGGACACAGAAAAACCCACCCTCACTCTTGGAAATGTGCTCCAGATTTCTATAACAAAGTGACACATCCTTTGTTTAGTAGTTTCTGAATTATTTTCAGCTATTTCCAGGCTTGTGTTTCAGTAATTTCCTGTTATTAACATGTGATGAATCCAGTGCTGGAAGGCGAAATCCACACAATCTGAACATGAGCTGCTTCATCCTGCACAGCGCTGGCTTTCAGTGCTGTCACTTTTATAACATAAGAAATATCTGAGTAATTATAAAACATACATTAATATAACGACAGGTCTTGCTTATAGCCAGGACACTGCTGGGGAACAGACTTTCAATAATCACTGCTCCTTTTACACAGAAATATTTTATGAGCTTAATCAGGGCAGGCAGTGAAAAGATCACCTTCAATTCATTTTAGAAATATGAAAGATCAATAGAAGAGGTTGTTGTTTGAACTCCCCCATCGCCTGAGCCTTCCAGACGAGCACCACCTCCCTCCCGAGTGCACCAACGGCCAAATCCACACTTGAGGGGGAGGCTGAGAGGAGGCAGAGGTGTGCTGGGAGAACAACCTGCCCTCCAAGAGCAGGGAGCTGCTGTTAGATAAAAGGCAGTGTTGTAACACTTCTTGCAGTGTCTGGAGAGTGGGGGAATGAGTTGTCCAGGTGAAGTGGTGACAGGCTGCTGTCAGGTGCTGTGATGGAACTACTGCAGTGTCTGTGCGATGCTCCAACCCCCCCGAGCAGCCAAGGTCACTCAGCCCTTTGGCTGTTTGCTGAGGAAGTGCTGGTCGAGCAAACAAAAGGAGTTGGGAGCAGATTTGCCAGATGCACCCCATTTGTCTTGGAGTTCTGCACCTTCCCTCCCTGAGTCCTGCAGCTCTGGGGACAGCTCTGAGCAGGAAGAATTCCCAGCGAGGCAGGTGCACAGCAGGGCTGCCTGGGGGGGATGAAGGACCCTGGGAGAGGAAACTCAGAGAGAAAAGTGTGTTTGGATAACTAAAACAAGGCTGGACACACACAGGTGGGAGAGGCAGGGCTGCTTCCCTAAACACCCCAGAGCGGGGATGTTGTCAAGCCAGAGAATTACATGGGTCTGGAATTGTCAGTGAGGAAATCAGGCTGGGAATTAAAAGACATCTAAGCATTGTAGGAATAAGGACGATCAGGGGAGGAGGTACAATGAGACCCAGCTGGTTTCCAGGTGGGGGTGGATGCGCTGAGGAAAACCATGGTGTGAGGGGTTCCTGCGGGTGTCAGAGCTGATGAAGCCACAGCAGGGCAGGTTCAAGGCTTGGCCGTGCTCCTTTCCTCCCCAAAGCTCAAGAGGAGCCACAGAAAGGTAGAGCCACATGGGGAAGTTAATGAGAAGCCAAGGCAGTGGCTTTCCCAACCAGTGGGAAATAGAAGTTGAATATTTGGTGGCAGAAGGGAATAGGATTTTGATGGTCCTGCTGGAGAGCAAAAGCAAAGGCTGATGTGAGAAATGGTAACAGGGAGAATTCAACAGTCCACTTGCCTTCCTGGTACCTGGAGCTGTTGCACAGGCTGCAAAGAGTCCCCGTAGGATGAAAAAAAGACAAAATCCCCTCTCAAAATGCCTCCACAGAGGCTTGGACCATCCAGGCCATTTTAAACTTGTCTCAATTTTTCAGAAAGCTCTCCCTAATTCCATCACTAGTTATTCATAGGTGCATTAAAAATGGAGATCACTCCATGGGAAAGAGATTCTTCAGGTGAGATCTCTCTGTCCCCAAAGCCCAGCCTAGAGCTGAGCATTCTTTATCAAAACACCTGCACCACGCCCAGGACAGGGCAGGCAGCAATGTCAGCCCTCGGGGCTGCGTGAGGAGAACACCCAAACGCAAAAAGGACAATGCAGTCTGGAGCAGCCGAAGGGCTGGCAGTCACCTGTTAATGGCAGCTGATTTAGAGGAGTTGTTTGGGTGACGATCCGAGGCTGTAACTCTGCCGTGTTTAACCGGTGCGTCAGCCCTCCGGAGCTGCACATTGCCATTATTTTATTAATCACCCCCAATAAACCAAACTGATGTGGAATTTAATTACTGGAGCCGTTTGTTTTCCTCACTCGTGTATGGGGGGCAAGGCTTTTGAGGAGGATGAGAGTTATTCATTACTCNAGGGAATAGGATTTTGATGGTCCTGCTGGAGAGCAAAAGCAAAGGCTGATGTGAGAAATGGTAACAGGGAGAATTCAATAGTCCACTTGCCTTCCTGGTACCTGGAGCTGTTGCACAGGCTGCAAAGAGTCCCCGTAGGATGAAAAAAAGACAAAATCCCCTCTCAAAATGCCTCCACAGAGGCTTGGACCATCCAGGCCATTTTAAACTTGTCTCAATTTTTCAGAAAGCTCTCCCTAATTCCATCACTAGTTATTCATAGGTGCATTAAAAATGGAGATCACTCCATGGGAAAGAGATTCTTCAGGTGAGATCTCTCTGTCCCCAAAGCCCAGCCTAGAGCTGAGCATTCTTTATCAAAACACCTGCACCACGCCCAGGACAGGGCAGGCAGCAATGTCAGCCCTCGGGGCTGCGTGAGGAGAACACCCAAACGAAAAAAGGACAATGCAGTCTGGAGCAGCCGAAGGGCTGGCAGTCACCTGTTAATGGCAGCTGATTTAGAGGAGTTGTTTGGGTGACGATCCGAGGCTGTAACTCTGCCGTGTTTAACCGGTGCGTCAGCCCTCCGGAGCTGCACGTTGCCATTATTTTATTAATCACCCCCAATAAACCAAACTGATGTGGAATTTAATTACTGGAGCCGTTTGTTTTCCTCACTCGTGTATGGGGGGCAAGGCTTTTGAGGAGGATGAGAGTTATTCATTACTCACAGCATATGTTTTTCTTTAAAATCTGAATTGGGCAAATTTCATTAGAGCATTGTTGCAGTATGCATGTCAATCAAGTTTCCACTTAGACTGAATTTAATTGTCATTGTGTGGGTCTTTGGGTTTTATAAAGAAATCGGGTAAAATTCACTAATTTGATGGAATTCTTTAAGGAGATAGTGGGGACAGGAGCAAGAAATTCTGCATAAAATGTAAGGGAGAATCAAAACAAAAGCTTAGCTATGTGTCTTTGATATGTTGACAATTCCCATAGCTCAAGGTAACCTTTCTCTGCAACACTCCAGGGTTTCCCTTTATTACTGTCTTTTTTAATACAAGACCAGTTTTATGCTTCAAGTGCTTTTTTTGGTGAGCAAAAACACGAAGAGCAAAAGCAACGAAGGGATATAATGAGCTGGGGAAAGACAGGCAGCAAAAAGCAGATCCCCCCACCACAATGAAGACCCAGGAAAGGTGACAGTGGCACTGAAGTAATGCCTGGGGTTACTCAGGTTGGGATTCTGAGGTGGGTGATGGATAGGAAGGGATCTGCCCTTTCCCAGCAGTTGTATTCCCTGGCTGTGTAAATGTTGCTATGGAGATCCTTAGGCTGCCATTTTGATATTTTAGTCTCTGGATTCCCATTGCTTGGCCTTAAAACCAAATCTGTGTTTTACACTCAAAAATGTCCACGTTAATCCACTCTTGATGCACCAAACAAGTCAGTTGGAAGGCCTAGAGAATTTAATTTGATGCCCATATCACTAATTAGTGTTTAGTTTTAGTTAGGAAGTGTCCAAGGCCAGGCTGGACAGGGCTTGGAGCAGCCTGGGACAGTGGAAGGTGTCCCTGCCCATGGCAGGGGGGGCACTGGATGGGCTTTGAGGTCCTTCCAACCCAAACCTTTCTGGGATTCTATAAAGGGCAAACAGAACCACCAAGAGGGGGTTCAAGGACTTGGAACAATGCCATGTGCCCCCTGTTTCCCAGATTTCTGGACTCCTTGCTCTCCATGGAGTGCTTGATTGTTCTGATTTTTAGCTGGTTCATTTTTACAGCCCAAACTTTACAGATATTTTTAGGAGGCATTTTGCAGACAGACTGAGGAACTTGTACATGCTCTAAGTATAATAAACTGTTCCCAGCCCCAACAGGTACTCCCACCACGATCAACTTCTGACAAAGATGGATTGGTTTCTTGGATTTTAGGAGGCAAAGGGAATTTTTGTTCCAGTGCAGAGCAAAACCAGGTCTTGAAAGGTTTGCCAGACACAAGCGTTGCCAGCTGAACACCAAAAGAGGTTTTGTATCAACTGCAGTGACTTTGTAAGGCTTGGCCATATAAACACAGCTACAGGTGATGGGCAGGTGAGCATGGAAATGGTGCCTGCCTGACCTTTGAGTTTTGTTTTCGTGCTGTCTCTGGGTTGTTGTCTTTTAATAAAGTAAAAAAAAAAACCAATAGAATTTACCAAGAAAAACAGCAGCAGCTGAAAGGAAAAACATCCTCGCCCAAGGTTTGAGCTCTGACTTTTTTACAGTTCCTGTGCCCATGCCAGTGCAGCTAAAGTGCATTTGGAAGTGTTGTTCCCAGAGAGTCTTGGAGTGCTGGCACACTGAGGCACAGATACAGATAATCCAAAACTCAACAGTCTCACTCCCAGTAATGGCAGAGTTTGCTGTGCTCACTGACCCTCACAGTCTCTTGTTTCTGGCTGGTGGTGTGACAGTGGGAAGCGGCTCCAGTGAGCTGAAGTAGAGAAGCTGGGAAGGTACTAATTCAGGACCCTAAAAGGTTTCCTAGGAAATGTAAAATAAACAGAAAATAATTCCTGAAGGAATGCAGCCCTCCTGTTTCGATGATATCTCTTCCCTTTACTGCTGCGTGTTCTGCTCAAAGCATAGAGCAGAGCAAACATATGTTGAGAGATGCTGCCTATTTATAAAGTAAACACTGACAACAAGCAGAAAACAAAAGATAAATGAGGAACATGTTTTGCACACTAATCAAGTTGTCTTAGTTGAGAAAGCAGTGAATATGTGACAGCACAAAGTTTCTAAAGGTCCAGCTGAGGCGTAGGAAGGGGATTCTGCCCCTGTGCCCCCGTGCTCAGCTGAGACCCCACCTGCAGAGCTGCCCCAGCCCTGGGCCCAGCACAGGAGGACCTGGAGCTGCTGGAGAGAGCCCAGAGGAGGCACCAGGATGAGCAGAGGGATGGAGCAGCTCTGCTGGGAGGAAAGGCTGGGAGAGCTGGGGGTGTTCAGCCTGGAGAGGAGAAGCTCTGGGGTGACTTCCTTGTGGTCTTCCAGTGCCTGAAGGAGCCAACAGAAAACATGGAGAGAAACTTGGGACAAGGCATGGAGGGACGGGACACAGGGAATGGCATCAAACTGCCAGAGGGCAGGGTTGGATGAGATATTGGGAAGAAATCTTCCCTGTGAGGGTGGGGAGGCCCTGGCACAGGGTGCCCAGAGAAGCTGTGGCTGCCCCTGGATCCCTGCCAGTGTCCAAGGCCAGGTTGGACGGGGCTTGGAGCAGCCTGGGACAGTGGAAGGTGCCCCTGCCATGGCAGGGGGGGGACTGGATGGGCTTTAAGGTCCCTTCCAACCCGAACCACACTGTGACTCCATGATTCAATTGTTCCCCATATTTCAGGTATCTCTGTGTAATTGTTCCAGACACATCCTGGGAGGGGACCTGGCTCAGTTTTTAGCATTGGTACCTGAACTGAAAAACCAGACTCACATCGCCAGAGAAAAGAAAAGGCATCAGCACATGTTCCCAGAAAATCTAGTTTAAACTTGAAATAAGTCTTTAATAAAACAAAGTGAGCAGTGTCCATGCATTTTGCTGGCGCCACTTTAAGCCAGCCTAGAGGTTCAGACCAGCTTGAGCAAAACACTCATTGGTGGAGGTCACCCCAGGCTCAGCTGACGTGTCAGGAAGGTTAGAGATGAAAAGTTTTCTTCATCTGCTTTCTTCACTCCAATTACAAATAGCAGCAGTGCTGGAGTTCACCTTTGGCTGCACACTTCCCGCTGCCTCGCCGGTGTGTCAGGAGGGTTCACTCGCGGTGTCACCGCTGGGGATGTGTGTCAGCACAAATGAAAGCCCCGAAACACAGCACTGGCTGAGGTGCTTATTTCAGCCAGATATCCTTCTTCAAATACGGCTCTCAATAAAAATATTACAGATAGTAGTTTAAATTCCACTGCTATTTGGAGTGTGTGCTGGGCAAAATGACAGAAGAGATCCAAGCTGTTCTGATCTGATTGCGAGTATCAGGCTGTAAAAGTCGGCAGATATGAGAGAGTGACATCGTTTTCTTATTTTATTTTGCCTCAGATGAGACAGCTTCACTCTCACTGGTGGGAGGTTATTGTTGAGGAACAACAGCAGATTCCAACTGTGGGAAATCAGACTTTTCTAAGGATTACTCTTCCTTGTGTATTCCTAGGGAATCCATGGGGGAAGTATGAGTGGAGATGACCCAGGCCAGCCCTGCTGACCTCCCTCTGTGAGCAGTGAGCAGCGTTTGGCTCTTGAGCTGTGCCCACACAGGTGTGAGAACCAAACCCCAGCCACCTCTGTGCACTGCTGGCAGGGAGCTGGAGCAGCAGCAGCTGTGGGGACACCCTCCCCTCTCACACCCCTGTCCCCTGTGCTGGGAGAAGCTGTGGGGACACCCTCCCCTCTCACACCCCTGTCCCCTGTGCTGGGAGAAGCTGTGGGGACACCCTCCCCTCTCACACCCCTGTCCCCTGTGCTGGGAGAAGCTGTGGGGACACCCTCCCCTCTCACACCCCTGTCCCCTCTGATGGTGTTGCCTTTCCCTGGTCTTAAAATTAAGAGCCAAACATAGTTAAGGGAAAAGGGGTTTTTACCTCATTGTTTATTTAAGGTTCCTTAAAGGTGCACCACTTTGTACAGGTGGAATGCACCAGAATGCACACACATGATAAATCATGTATACAATTTATAGGTCTTGCAAATTAGCATATTTATTAAAGATTCTCTAATGAGAGACTTGAATGAACCTCCTACCTCAAGGAATTGTCTTCTGGATGGGCTTATTTTCGTTTACAGGATGTGTTTTAGGGAAGACTTTGGGTTTTAGGTTTTTTTGGCTTTTAACTGCGAGGCTTTTAGGATGTTTGTTTTCCTGCTTTAACAGAATATTAGAACTATGTTAAATTATTGGGCTTAAGGAATTACAAGTGTGCGTGCTAGAAGCACTGAGGATACATAAAAGCTATATAAAAGGGTATACAAAAGATATATTAAAAAAGGCAAAATATCATCATGGCATCACTGGGAGAAGCTGGTTCCTCGAGGGAGTGGATCCTGTCCCTGCCATGTGGGATGCACCTCCCTCTCTGCCGATTGAATTCACTCTGTCCTTGCCTGTCCTGCCTGCAGGGCATGGATCGTGCCCTGCTGGGCACTGGGAGGTGACATCCACAGGCACAGCCCTCCCTGCCCCACTTGGGCAGGAGACTCTCCCAGCACTAAAAGGATGCTCTTCCAGGGCTGTAAAATCTCGGCAGGCTCGAGATGAGGGGGTGGCAGTGAAGATGTACAATATGTTGTCAGCAAGTGGCGTTATTTTTTTTTCCCAGCCCCTCCTGTCCTGCTCTCTTTTATAAATCCACGATGCTTAAAAATACCAGGGCGAGTGCCTGTGTCTGCACACACACAGCTGTCCTGGCTTCAGTAGAGCAGAGCTGAGATGGGACTGCATGGATTGACTTCACTTCCAGAAAGGAAGTGGCTTCCATTTAAAAAACAGCTGGTTTGGGTTATTTTATTTCATTTAATTTCATTGTTTTCTACTATTCACCACCCGTAAGTGCTCAGTTGTTCATAAGTGTGGTGTTTCTACAGAATCGTGGAATCTCAATCTGGTTGGGGTTGGGAGGGACCTCAAAGCTCATCCAGTGCCACCCCTGCCATGGCAGGGACACCTTCCACTGTCCCAGGCTGCTCCAAGCCCCAGTGTCCAACCTGGCCTTGGGCACTGCCAGGGATCCAGGGGCAGCCACAGCTTCTCTGGGCACCCTGTGCCAGGGCCTCCCCACCCTGCCAGGGAGGAATGCCTTCCCAATATCCCATCCATCCCTGCCCTGTGCCAGTTTAAAGCCAGCTTGGAGGCATTTCACTGATTCAGCTTCACAGCCTAAAGCTCCAAGTAGGGCAAAAATAGGACATGGTCGTTTGTTGGCTTTTTGACTGGAAATAAATTATTTCCATGGAATGTGATGCATGTTTTTTACCCATTTATGGTCTCTGCCTCTCTCCATGTGACACATGGCCTCTGTGATGTGCTTACAGCAAAGGTACATTATTGAAGTGCCCATGTAAGTGGTAGTTGGGGAAGAGTGTAAACAGGTTTTGACACTGATTTCCAACAGATTAACATGCAGGAATAAAAAGGGAAGGGAGAGAGGGAGGAAGGAAAGCCAGGCTGATGTGACAGCCGTAACTGAGCCATAATTGCCTGTAAAATCAGAAGGGAGTTAAATTTCAAGACAAATGTCTTGAATATTACCAAAGCATTAAAAAAATATCCAGCTGCTTGCCTTGTCTGCAGCCTGACCATGCTCAGGTGTACACGAGCTCCATGTGACAGGTGACAGGTGACAGGTGCCAGGTGGATGTTCCATGGGGTAGAACTTGGGAGACTCTCCAGAAGCTCAGGAGGATGGGATTGTTCAACATGAGAAAAATTATCCCCGTGTCAGATAGCACTGGACCCTTATTCATGTATCATTTTTATCTCTACATGATTCTTCTACTTGATGGCTGCCCCTGGATCCCTGGAAGTGTCCAAGGCCACGTTGGACGGGGCTTGGAGCAGCCTGAGACAGTGGAAGGTGTGGAGGGGGTGGCACTGAAAGAGCTTTAAGGTCCTTCCAACCCAACCCATTCTGTGATTCCATGGCAGCAAATTCATTATCACGGAATTTATCCACATCGATATCACAGAGTAGCAAATAATTATGAAAGAGCCCCGTGACTGCAGTGGGGGGCTCAGGCAGCACAGTGCCTGCGTGCAAAAATAAAAATGAAGTCTGCTCAGGTTCCCCAAACACATGATTGAGCACCAGATCCGTGCTGGCTGTGTGGCACAAGCCAAGCCCTGCTGCAGCCACAGCTCTGCCTCCAGCAAGACAGAAACACAACCTGCAAAAGCCTGGTAAAGAACAACCCCAGTTAGGCACAGCTAATTGCTGAGCGTTTCTCAGATCTAAAAATAGTCCAGAGAGGAAGATGCCAGAGAGACAAACCACACTGAGCTGCACAGAGCACGCAGCAAAGGAACCTGCAGAGGCATCAAACATTCCTACATGGCTGAATCAGCTGGGTGGCTCTGCAGGAGAGGAAAGGCTGGGCTCCTTTGTTCTTGCAGCCCTCTTTCCCTCTTCTTTCTCTTTATTTATCATCTGCAATTTTAAATCAAGACAAGGAGCAGGTAGCCCCAAAGCAGGAAAGGACACACATTCCTCACCCTTATTGCCTGCTGGACACAGCACAGGGATCAATTCCCACTGTCACATTGAGGCACATGTCAAGACGGGGATGTTTGAGAAGGGAAAGCTCCTTTCTGATAAGGATGCCTTGGATCAGCTCTTTTGTGCCATCTTTTGTCTCCCTGCAGGGGTTCTGCTGGAGTTGGAGAGAACAGGAAACCCTGCATTGTTCAGGCAGGATTTAACTGGTGTAAAACCCAGCCAGGACCTTTCTCCTGGGACTGCCTGAGCTCCATGTCTCACAAGCACTAAGTCTCAGGATCAGAAAGCTCCTGAGCAGTCCTTTGACAATGTCCTTTCTGCTCCCTGGGCTGGGCTGGCCCTGGGTGGCACAGCCTGAGTCCTGGCACACTCCCAGCCACTCCAGGGGAATTCCTCACAGAACACTTGTGATGTCCCCTGTGCCCTCCCCAAGTGATTGGTGAGCAGACAGAGCAGCACTTTGAGGGCAGTTTTGGCAGACAGTGACTCTGAGGAGAAGCCATCGGGGTGGCACTCAGGGACAGTGACTCCTTGGGGAAGAACAAGTGTTCAGGGGGGATGGATGTGCAAATCAACCCCAGCCCCCATTTCACAATTAAACAGCCAGCCTTGGAGGAGATGCTTCCCCAGAGACCCCTGTATTATCCTTGCATAGCTCCTCTCTGAGAGGATCAGTGATGTCAGCTCCTGGTAGGGAAGGGGATGGGAGAGGAGTTTCCTGGAGTACCTCAACACAGTGGTTTGATGATCCTACACTTCCCTCTCTTGGGATGTCTGAGCTTGGACAATGCTGTTTGCCCCCACTGATCATCAGATCCAGGCCTCTGCTCACACCTCAGCAGGAACTGGTGTGTTGGAATGACAGATTTCCTGTTTGCTTCAGAAAAACTCGGGTTGTGCACAATAATCATGAATTGAACCATTCCCATTCTGAGTTTCCACCCCTGTGTCAAATCCAGCAGGATGCTGCCATATCTCTGATGTCACAGAATCACAGAGTTATAGAATGGTTTGGGTTGGAAGGGATCTCAAAGCTCATCTTCTTCCAGTCCCATGTCATGGGCACTTCCACTCTCCCAGGTTGCTCCAAGCCCTGTCCAGCTTGGCCTTGGATATTTCCAGGGACGGGGCAGCCATAGCTTCTCTGAGCAACCTGTGTCAGCTTCTCTCTGCCCTGTAGATCAGATGAAAGCCTGTCCTTCTTTGCCAGGAGCATCCTCAAAGCCAAACCCAGCCATAGTTGAAGGAGCAGCGCAGGTATTGAAAGGGGCAGCTCCTCTGCTCCTCTCTCACCCTGACACGAAGCTTCCCCTGCTCACTGACTCCCTGCCCTGGGCTACCACTCGAATTTCTCTGCCTTCTGATGAGCAGATGCTCTCAATCTGTCCATGTGCAGCACAAAAGGCTCTCATTAATGGTGCACCTCCTCTGTTTGTCGTGGGCAGCGCTATCAATCTTCCCTTCTCCACGTGCATTAGCTGGCAATCGTTTCCACGGGCTGGAGCTCCCACTCTGGGCTTTAAAGCCTCTCCCTTCGTGCTGCTGCCTCCTTCTCAGTGGGCTTTATGCTGCATGTATCACGTTTATATGAGCTTGGGGCTCACTCTCCCTGTTCAGCACCAAGCTGCGAGGTGCTTTCCTGTTTTCCATACTGTATCGGTGTGCCTGAATTATTCACTCCATTTCTCAGAAGCAGCATTAAGAATGTAATCTTCTGTTCATAAATCCATTGGAAGACTCTTAATAATGTAAGCCTTAGTGGAACCTCCCAGCCCTGCTTTTCCTCAGGATTTCCAATGGTTCCCTCACCTCTCCTGTGACAGAGCGAAATCCATTCCCTAGAGAGAAAACAATACACAGGCTTTGAAAGATTTCAAATTATCTCGTCTTCTTCTTCCTTGTAATCACTGCTCAATCCCTCTGTCACTGCAGGAAGGTCCACAAAACTTGCAGAATGCACAAAAGCCAAATTCAGGACCATTTATGTCCATCAGTTAATGCATGGCCTGGTCCCCATGCAAAGAGGTTTTGCTTCAGTGGAGATTTCAAGAACTCTCTGGACAGCACAGGAGTTAATTTTGAGGAGATATGTGATTGCAGGAATTGTTTTTGCAACCAAAAATTATTTGTAAAATAGTAGAATTCCAGCAAACTATTTGCTAAATAAATGGCAACATTTCAGGTGGTATCTCTCCACCATCAGGCAGCAGCAGATGTTAACTCTCTGTTCTGATTTGGGTTGATACAGCAGCTCCAAAACCCCTCCTTTAAATGCAGTCCCACAAGTGATGGTAATTTCCCACAAGTGAAGGAATTGCACTGTTATTTGCAAGTTTGGGGGACATGGAGACGTAGATCAGTAAAATAAAGCTTAGGTCCCATGGAATGTCTCATGGACTCGGTGGTCCAGCACTTTGAACCTTCTACAAGATGTTTACACTGATCTGAATTTTTCTGGCCTCATCTCGTATCTAAAACCTCTCCTGTGTTTACATAAATATCATAAATACATTTGGGCCTGAGCTGTTTGGGTTTGTTTTCTCCCCCAGGATGGATCCAATTCAGGATATTATCCTCAGATAATGACTTAAATGGGAATATTCGTGTTCCTCCGCTGCTTAACACGACTTCCATAACAACATGATCCCTTTTAGGAAATTATGTATGCACAATCAGTGCCTCGGTGAGTGCTGTGCGGAGCTAAAACTCCAAAAGTGACAGTTAATAACTTATCTGTCGAATGTACCCGACTGTCCTCGGGAAAAAATAATTGTTTCAATTAAAAAAAAAAAAAAAGTCAGCTTTGTTTTATTTTTCTAACAGCCATGAAAGTATTTGTCTTTATCTTTATTATTGGCAGGCTACTATTCTTCAAATACGAACGTACCCTATCATTACCGGAATAAACTTTATCTGTTATTCATAAGCTGCAGAGAGATGTTTTCCCTCACTCTCTTTTTTTCGCCCCTCTCTGCTGTTTTTAATGGATTTCTATAGAAATCTTTCAAATAAAAATTTGTATGACTTTCTCCTTCCTCGGCACAAATATATTTTCCCCCGTATTTCTGTGCTGAAATTAATACAGTTCTATTTTTGGCCTTCCTTATCTGTACATTAACAATAGGCTGTGTCTTGCTCAGAACTGTCTCCGTGGCTCCCATTCTAGTGGAAATCTTAAAGCCTTTCCTGTTCTCATTACTGGGAAGAGCAGTTCCTATTTTGAAGGGGTTTTCATGAGCTCCCTGTGCCTTTCACGCAGTCCAAACCCCACGGGTGGTGTGTGGAGAGATCACGCCAAGCCCACGCCGCTGCTCCGGAATCGGAGGCTGTGCTGTGGAAGGGGCAGCTCCACGTGTGTTTGTGGCAGATAAAAGTACAGAAGTGTCATTGCAGCTCCTGATTTTGGGAGTATTAGTACAACAGACATTGCAAAAAGTTCCCCCTGGGCAGTTGTTCCCAGAAGTTCTCCCATTCCTTGGTGTCATTGCGGTGCTGTTGGCAATTGGATTCGCGGGCAGGAAGTGGGATGACACACAACCACCAAAGCTCACGTTTTTGGATGTCCACCTTCCCCACGTCCCAGAGGAAGGAGACATTTCTCACTCCTTTCCCTGGAATAACTCCTGACAACTATGATTTGAGGCAAGATGTTGGATAAGACAGAGCAGGGTTTGATTTGATCATTCCTGTCCTGTGACATCAACTCCTGAGTGCCTCAAGTTGATTTTTCTCTGGATACTTGGAATTTTATCTGGCTTGGAGAGCCTGTCTCCACAGGCTTCCCTGAGAGGGAAAGCTGTCACTTATTACCAGATCACATCTCACAGAGGATCATGCAGAGGTTTCCTGGAATCTGTGGGGCTGATTGAAGCTAGAGGGGCTTCATTAGAAAATCACCAAATCCTGGAATGGTTTGGGTGGGAAGAGACCTTGAAGATTGTCTCATTCCAACCCCTGCCATGGCCAGGGACACCTTCCACTATCCCAGGCTGCTCCAAGCCCCATCCAGCCTGGCCTTGGACACTGCCAGGGAGCCAGGGGCAGCCACAGCTGCTCTGGGCCCCCTGTGCCAGGGCCTCCCCTCCTCCGAGGGAGGAATTCCCTCCTCATACCCCATACAAACTCACCCACACTCTTGAAGTTTAGAGTGCAGATTCCTTCCTCGAAAGCCAAAGTTTTCAGTGGAATATTTACAACAGAGAACACCTGGGAGTGCCTGGGAATCTTGGATACCTTTGGAAGAAGAATCAGCCCCACAGCCAACGAGGCTGTTGGTTGAGGCTCCTTCACCCATCCAAAATCTGTCGTGGTCTTTAGGAAGATCCTGCCTGAACACAACCAAATGTATTGCTATAAAAACCCCTAACTAGGGGATCTGAGGGAATGTTGGAGTTATCAGCACCAAGAGCCATCTTTTGAAGGGCTCCAAAAGGGACCAGAGAGGGCATTTTGCTCCATGTTTATCAGGTGATGGATGATTAATAGGTCTGAGCACACAATGAATGTGTATCTCCCTTCACATGCTAATCACATGGCATTTATAAATGTCACCACCTTATCGTGGAGACACACTCGGAATTCTGGGGGCTTTCAAAGTATTTATTCTTAACATTTTTAATGTGGGCGTTATTAAGGTTGTGTCATTGGAAACGTCCCTTTGGCCGTGCTTGAGGAATATGGGGAGATTTTATTTGGATTTCAGAGGTAATTGAATTATTGCATTTTAAATCTACGCTCAAAAAAAAAAAAATCACTGCAGATAATGAAGCTTATCTTGTGTTTCTTTAACTACTAAAACGTAGCAGTGCCTGTCACCTTGGAATTTTAATAACCAAAAAATAATTTCTAATTATTAGACTGAGAAGCTTCAGGGTTTTCCCATTCTGCTTTTTCTTTGCTTTGCAACCTAAGGCCTTAATTTAGAGTTACAAATTATAGTTTTACCATTGGAGAATTGCATAATTTTCATTTAAAAAATTCCGAATTCCACCATTTGGTCATAAAAAATGTGCATTATTATCAACTGTTATTAGGAAGCTTGAGCCTTAAGGACATTCTATAAAGGTTCAGGGAGAGTTTGGGTACAGAAAGTCCAATGAAAAACATGGAAAGAGTCTGGACTCAGTCACTGCTTAAGCTGAGCTTTTTGAACTATGAAAGACTTTCCCAGCTATAATGTTTAGGCTTTTTGCTGTGCTCCTTGATTCAGACAGAACTGCTCTTGTCTTCCAGAGACTTTATAGACCTGAAGAATTTGGAATTAAACTAAAGAAATTAAGATTCCTTTAGGAATCTCTGCCTTGAAAGCTGCAATTTCTGCCTGGACAGTGAAGTTGTTGAAGCTACACCCAAAGGCACAAGGTTTGTAGGTTTAGATCTTTGCTTCTCAACTATTTGTCAGTGCAAAAAATCCATATTTTCAAAATACTCCATTGAAATTGGCAATAGCTGGCATCTTTGGCCAAAGATTGAGGAGCAAACATGGAATGTGCATCTCTGAAACAAGCACTGAGTTATGCTGGCACAACACCGAGGTTTTGCTGCAGTTTCTTCCCTGCTCCCAAGCAGGACATCAGCCTCCAGGGCCATTCATCCCCCACCTTTCCACTTCAACCTTGTGTAAAGGATTTATTTCCCTACAAATCCCCACCTGTGTTGTCACAGGGCTGTGCACTCAAGAATATTTACAGATCCCATCACGAATAATTCTCAACCAGTTGCTGATTACACTTTTCTCACTGAATCACATTAAGAATTACCAATTTGATGCATTGTCCTGAAATGAAATCTGTACAATGCAAGGCTGGAGATGATAAAAAAAAGGCAGATTTCTCCAAAATTCCTTGTGAGCTGCATTGCTCCCTGAGATATCACCGAGATACAAGCAGGACTTAGACAAAACCCTCAGAGGTCTTTACAAATAGCCATCACCACGTAAAGAGAGCCTTGGTATTTTAATTAAAGGTCAGACAAAACTCCAGTGTAAACCTTGGGGATGTTTTGCAGCAGTCATTTAGAGCAGAGTCGCTTAACAAACTCTTACTGTATCAGTAAAACCGTGCCCAAACCTTTCCTAAGGTTTACACAAACTGCAGCCCAAACACCGGAGCCTCTGCCAAGCTCGGGCTGCGAGTTCAGCACCCGTAAATCACAGCCCGTGTCTGCTCCACCTCTACTCCTGGTTGTAGCAGCGCTGCAGGGCTGTGCAGGGCGGTATTCACTCCTCTGTGCAGGCACACACAGGGGGTGACAGCCTGGGGACCCTCTGTGACGCTGTCCCAGGGCAGGACGTGGGGCCAGCTCTGCCTCCCGCGTGCTCTGTGTGCGCACACACACACGTGGCAGCCTCCACGGGAATTCAGAGTGGTTCGTTGGTAGCTAATTAACACGAGCGTGCTAAATGTCGTGGCGATGCTCTGGCAGGGCCCTCCCGCTGTCAGTCACGGGCACGGCGGCGCAGGAGTTTGTGAAGGTCGCGCTGTAAGGCTTGATTCAAAGTGTCAGCTTCGCTGTTACAGCGCGCCTTAAAAACCCGCCAGGCACTTCTCCTTGCCAGATTTATGAAGTATTTGAGGATATTTGTTCAAAAGAATATGTCTGAATTTTCAACGGGAGGCTTTGATTGCTGACTCTTCTACCTTTGGCCTTATTTGTGGATTTGTCGGGGATAAAAAACCCAAAAAGCAGGTGAGCTGGTTTGCTTGTTCACTCAGGGGTGAGTTCAAGGTGTGCAGGGAAGGTGGCACAACCAAAAGGCTTTCCAGGGAAGCCATCTGTCTGCTCCCAGCGCCGCCCTGCCTTCCCCTTTCAGCTCGTGTTTGCTGCTGGGTGCCACCCGGCCGAGGGTGGGAGATGTTTTCCCCGCCGCCTGCGAGGATGTCGCACGCTCAGCTGGGTTATGACGATGATGCATTCAACGCATGTTCCCTCTGAAAAATTCGGCAGCGTTTCCAGCGCTGATTTCCCTCCAGAGTTATTACACCCCACGCAGATTGGCAGCGCCATGCCACAGCACCAGGATTTATGAGGTGACCTTGGAGACACGGGCGCTCCCAAATTGAAAACACTTGGCGCTCAACTTTCTTTTGGATTGCTGAGCAGGCTCCCCTCCTGTATAAATCAGGATGAGATTACACAAATAATACACAACATTTATATAACATTTCATAACACGAGGGGATTCTTTCCTGCACGGCTCGAGTGCAGCACTCCTGCCTCCTCCAGACTTTGATTCACTCTTGGGCCCAACCTTAAACCTTCAGTAGCACTCAGGAAAGGCAGCGCTGGCCCCTCTCCAGGAGCAGTGAGCTGTATTTAGGGCCGTCCTCCACCGTGAAGGTTGGACCTGATGATCTTGGAGGTCCTTTCCAACCATGATTCCATGATAAGAGGTACTTGAGGACTGCTCAGGATTGGGATGATGGTCCATCAGCCTGGAGATGCTCCAGGGGGTTGTCGCTGCTCCATGAAGTGCTCCCAACCCCTTGGACCTGCAGAGCTGACCCCTGTGTGGGGTCCTGCTGGGACAGCCACCCTCCTGAGCTGCCCACAGTGCTTCCCAGCCTTTTGGATGGATCCTTGGGGAGCAGGGAGCTGCGTGAATAAAGAGGCTCTGATAGATGGTGATGAAACACCCAAGTGCAGGCACGTCGAGGAGGAACCTGTGAGCAGCAGTAAACGCCAACCCAACCTCTCTAACGTTAATTGTCATTCAGTTTCTATCGACGTGCAGTTTATTAAACCATAAAGCAAGGCAGCAAGCACAGAGAGCAACTCTAGAGATAATTAAACATAATAAGGGTTTCACTTAATCCCTCAAAACCCAGGGGAGGCACAGTTAAGACTGAATACCCTCTTTGCACTGCAAGGCATTTTTCGGGCAGGCATTTAAAAGCACTTCCCGGGACAGGATTTTGGGATGGGGGAAAGGTAGGTCCCACCCTCACTTCTGAATATTTATTTTTCTTTTCTCCATGCCTTTACATTATGCTGCTTATTAAGCCTGAACTCATGACTTTCAGAGCAGTTTGTGGCTCATCATTTGCATTGCAGCAGCAAGCAGAGACCCTGATGAGGGATCCTGAGGAAGGTTTGGGAGCATCCCTGGGCATAGGGACAGCCGGCAGAGCTTGGGAGCAGCAGGGCTGGTACCCAGGTGCGCTGTGCTCGCGGCCTCCTCATCTCCCTGCACAACACACGCAGTTCTTGGACGAGGACGAACGGGAAGGGGAAGAAGGGAGACGGTGGATGCGAAGGGCTGAGCGAGAGGCTGCCAGAGCAGGCGGGTGAGGAGAGGCTCCATGTACAGAGCGAGATAATTACGGCAAATCTGGGATTAAAACCGGAGGGCAAAGCGCGGAGAGGAAAATAAAAAAAAAGAAAAAAAGCCGCGAGCGGTAATTTGGGACTCTGCGGTCTCCCATAGTGGGAGCGGGGCTGGTCGGGGATGGGGGAAAAGCGGGGAGCGCCACGGGAACGGGCTCGGAGCTGCCCGGGGTGCGGGTGGAGCCGCGGGTGAGGAGGAGCCCGCAGGTGCGGAAAGAGCCGCACCTGGGCTGCAGCAAGGCGAGCCGGGGGCAGGNCGGTGCTCCGGGGCCGTGCGGAGCCGTGCGCGGGGTCGCGCAGAGCCGGCCCGGGCGGGGATGGCTGCGGCTCCCCGGACACGGAGCGGGCACATCCCTGAGTGAGTGCGGGCGCATCCCTGAGTGAGTGCGGGGCCATCTCTGAGTGCGGGCGCATCCCTGAGTGCGGGCCGATCCCTGAGTGAGTGCGGGCGCAT
>VZTH01014519.1:338805-357663 GCA_013397815.1 Aleadryas rufinucha | reverse complement strand
GCGGGCGCATCCCTGAGTGAGTGCGGGCGCATCCCTGAGTGAGTGCGGGCGCATCCCTGAGTGAGTGCGGGCGCATCCCTGAGTGAGTGCGGGTCCATCCCTGAGTGAGTGCGGGTCCATCCCTGAGTGAGTGCGGGTCCATCCCTGAGTGCGGGCGCGGGGATGCTCCCGCCAGGCTGCTCCAGGCGCACGCAGAACTTTTTGCTGGCTCTAGCCGCGTTCCCGGCTGGAGTTGGAGCTCCTTTTGCTTTCCCCAGGCTGCTGCTGCTCCCGTGCCGTGAGCAACATACTGCAGCGTGTTGTTTTATTTATCCGAGACAGGAACGGCTTGCTCTCGAAACTACAAATTAAAGGATGCCGCTTGCATAACAAGTGGCAATAGTTTGTACCTTACATACTAATTACCCGTCACCTTTTAGGCTAAGCCAAAGAGGGGCTTTTTTTTTCCCGAGTAGGGCTGGTTCGATAGAGCAGTCTGATGTCTTGGAGCCACGTATTCTTCTCCCCTGTCTGGATTAATGTGGGCAGAGGATTAAGAGCCAGCATGTTGATGAGGCACCTGAGGTGCGGGGAAGCAGGGGACGTTCGGCTGCAGGGAGAAGTCAGTTTTTGCGGTTGAGCTTGCACATCCTCCGGTTTCCATGGCTTGGTTCAGGACCTGCATCCCAGCGGATAAATCACTGAGGTGGGAGCAGGGACTGGTGGCAGCTCCTCTTGTGATGGTCGCGATATTCGGGAGCTCCTTTCCAACATCCAGCACCCCCTGCCCCACGGTGGGTGGGTGGGTGGCTGTGCCCCCGTGCTGGCAGGGAGCCCGGGGGTGCCGTGCCCCATCCCAGTGGCATCGTGGCTGTCGGAGCCCCTTCCCTCGTGCCTCTGGCTCCTGCAGCAGCTCCAGCCTAGGTGTGCAGGTGACACTCCAGCTGGGGCTCCACAGCCAGCACCGGGCTTGGGGAGTAGGATGCTGGGGGCCTGCGCTTGAGGGGGTCCCTCAGAAGCCTTTTCTGCTGCTTTCCTGGCCGGGAAACTGAATTTTTCTTCTTTTCTGGACCTGAGGAGCTGCATTTTTACCCTGCGCTTGTAAGTCCCTGAAAACTGCTTAAATGGCTCTTGAATAATCCTTCAAAGTCACCTCCCCTCTTTAATGTAATGCTAAAAGGACTCACTTTACATGGCTAATCCTTCTTTTCCTTGCAGTACAGCCTCATTTAGAGGTGGGCACACTGCTAATTTCCCCAAAGCAGCCTGCTAGAGACAATGGCTTCCACTGGCTGCAGCAACCTCTCCCTCCCGTGCTGAACTCTGGGCACAGCTGAATCCCTCTGACAAGATTTTGGGGCATTTCAGGAAGTGCCCCTTTGCAGGAAGCCACCCCAAACTCCGGGCATATTTCCCTTTTGGGAGGCTCTGAGGGTCTCCTGCCCCAAGCACCCCCAGCCCAGAGACAGCTCTTGGGTGGTGAGCGTGGAGGGAAGCAGGGTGTGCCTGCAGGTAGTTGGAGTTGAATGAATCTGGCAAAACTCTGGAATTGGAAGGATTTTCCCATCCTTCTGCAGTGGAACTGAGCTCTCTCCTCACCCGTCTGGCGCTCCCAGAATTTTAAGCTTGTTCTGTTCTCCACAATGACAAAATGTGTGTTGGGAATGTGAATGACAGCACAGCTCACCTGTGCAGGCAGCCTCCTGGAAAATGGGATGAGATGCTGCAGCCTCCAGAGCCTGGCTTTCCATGGGTTCACAGGGATGTCTGGAGCCCCCAGCCCCTCACCTGAGCTCTCCAGGGGTGGCGGAGGAGGGCAGATGTGCCTTCAGTGGGGTCTTTGGGGTGGGAGGGGGCCAGTGGTGAAGAGGAAGTGGCCCTCCCTCTTCCCTGGGCCACAGGGACACCTCTGGCCGTGGGGTGGGTGTCTCTGAGACCACAGCCATCCTTCTCCGGGGTGTCCTGGCCTGATTTTCCAGTGTTAATCCCTGCAGTGCTTGATTCCCGAGTGCTGATTTTCAGCCCTTGGCTGAGCAGCTGTTATTCCAGAGGGAAGGGCAGCAGCAGTGGCAGCCAGAGAGCAGCTGCTCAGAGCCCACCTTGGTTCCCAAACTTGCACCTCCTCGTGCATGAAAGTCTTTCTTGTTGCTGTCCAGGTCTTTATTTGTTGGGATGAACATTTCTTGGATTTCAAACTCACTCCTGTGTTACCCCATCAGGGCCGGCTGGAAATCAGGGGTGAGCTCACGTAAAATTTCTCCCAGAGATGCAAAACTTCGGAGTAATTTTGTGAATGTTCTGGTGCCACATGATTTATTTACCTCAGCTTCAGGAGCTGGCTTTGTCTGACAGTTCTGTGGAGTTAACTTGATTTAAGAAAAGAATATTTGAAACTCAGAGGTAAAGGACGAGGCAGAGTGAAGGAAGGATATCACCCCCAAGATGGACAGATCGCTGCCTTTTTATTTGCTCCTGTGGTCTTGTTTAATTCAGTTTGGTGAGCGTGCTGGAGGGGCTGGTCCCCATCAGGGCAGGGTGGGCACAGCCCTGGAGCCAAGCAGGCAGCGCCCGGGATGCAGACAGAGCAGGAGAAGCTGCTGCTGCTTAAAAATACCCTGCTGCCTTTGAAAGTTCATAAATCATCACGGGTCTATTTTTAGCCCTGTTAGAATAGAGCAAGTCTGGGGTTTCTTCCCACACCTCCCCTCCGTGGCCTGGGATGACCTGGTGAAGTCTCTGCAGAAGCAGTTCACTCTCTCCCTTTGATGTCTGGTGACCTGGAGCTCAGCCCCGTTGTCACACAGAGGATTCAGCTCTCTTTGAAGAGGCTTTGGTGCAACAGTTGGGAATTTTCCTTCCCGTTGGGAGTCTCTGCTGCCTGGGGGGTGAGTGATGCACAGCCCCTGACAGGAAGGTACCCACAGACACAGCAAAGTGCCGTGGATCACACCCAATCCAGGGATGTCAGCTGCGAGCTCCGGGCCAGGCGTGCTGCCAGGGCTGCCACTCGCACACATCTTCCCTGGTATCTGCCACGGCGCTTACTCGAGTATAAATATGAATATCATGACAGTAGTGATTCATTCTCTTTATTATTAGCAAAGCAAATATGTACTGATGACACCCATCTGATTTACTGTTTCACGCCAGTGCACAGCTCTTCCTGCCTCCTCCTCCCAGCAGCCACCAAAACTGGGGATACTCAAGTGAAATGTGTCAAATCTGTGTCAAATCTGCTTCTAATCTGAACACAGATGAGCTTCACATTCGCTATGAACCAAGAGAGCAGCGTTTTCTGCACTAAACAGGGTTCTGAGTGTGTTGATGTTGGGAAATAACTCCATTCTTTGCTATTCCCTGGGTACAGTCATTTTATCTCAATCTGCAGGGTAAAAATCTATCCCAGCCCGACACCAAGGAAAAGAAAGATTTGTTGGGGTGTTTTTAATTGCCAGGTTAAATCAATGAAAGTCAAGCCCTCAGAACCATCAGGGTCAAAGCATTTTGAAAACAATCTGGTGACTGTCACGTGCATAGTTCAGCTCTAGGAAGGTGGAGCAGAAGGGGAATTTTGCCTCTGCAACATAAATTGGGATTTTTGCTTAGGGCCATAATCACAGCATAGGTGTATCAGCATGTGGCCTCCAGTGAGGTAAGTGATGCACTTATTCCACTTCAGAAGGACTCAAAAAAATCATCTGCAGCCTTTTCATTTTCAAAATGGCAGAGATTTTAAAAAAAAATGTGTTAAAGGTTTCAAAAATGAGGTTCTGCCACGTTTGTTTCTTCCATTAATTCTTCCCCAAGCTCCCAGTTGTTCATCTGTTGATGCTGTATTCCTGGAGGACTTGCTGGAGATGTCTCAGTTCTGGCCAGACATCTTTATTCATGTTCTGATCTAGCCAGTACCAAGTTCTCCTGAGATATGTTATACCACAGATAAAAGAAAAGCACCAGGATGGTTCTTCCCCACCTTTCCTCCTCTTTGGTTTCTGGATTCGGTGAGACTCAATCCCTGTTAACCCTCCCTTGCTGGCTTTCTCCATTCCCATTTGAGAGCAAGATTTGCTTGAAAGATGCAACAGTCAGGCTTGGCTTTCTCCGGATTTCCAGGAGCCCAGTGAGCCCTGAGCTGCTCCTAACTCCAGACTGATTTGCTCTTCCAGAAGGTCTGTCAGCGTTGTGTCTTTGTTGGCCTCGGGCGAAATCTGTGTTTATCATTTATTTATGTAAATGTTTAGCCGAGGAAGAGATGAGGTGTTTAAGCCCAATTTACATAAGGCTTAGCAGGTCACTGCGTTTAACTGGAGCCCAAGAGGGGAACAAAGGCCAGCCCGGGTGATTGTGCTGGAAAAACCTCTCTTGTGGAGGGTGATTTAACATGGATGGTGCTGCACAGCAATAACGTACCTGGGCTTTTTAACCCGTCTCTAAGTGCACTGTTTATTAAACTCCTTTTGTTCAGATCACAGGGCGTTATTCGGGAAGAGTTCCAGACAGCAAAACCCATTTGCATCTCTGTGCTCCCAGTGCTGGGAGTGTGGAGACCCAAAAAGCCATCAGGGAGAGCCCCGGGGCTGCTGGGGCTGCTGAGGCACAGCTTTCCCTGCTCCCTGTGCCTGTTAATGATTCCCATCGCTCACTTTTACACCTTTCCAGATATAGCTGGAAAAACTGGAGCAGAGAGAGCTTTGTCCAGTTTGATCCATGGCCGTGGTTTGGGTGATCTCAGTGGAGCACAGGGGATTCTTCACCTCACACAGACAGCACTGAGGAACTTTCATCAAATAAGATGTTTTTCATTCACTGCTACCTTACTCAGTGGTCAAAACTCTGTCTCTTCTTGTCATGAATGAATGGATGAATCTTCTTGGGCTTTGTCTCCCAGTCTTTTGAAAATGAATAAATAAAACCCCCTCTGAACAGCACTCAGCTCCCAGCTTTTTAAAAGAGTTACTTAGCATAAGAGCAGAACATTTGCCTAAGAGGGTTTCAGTCCAAGAATGACTTTTCATATTTAATTGATCTGTATTGTTCAATTAGGGAGATGTATCATGCCCTCTGTTGTGCATGTATAGCTGGAAGCAGAAATGAATGAAATATGAAGCACAGCAGAAGAGCGATCTCAGGCTGGATCTGCTCCTGGTGATGCACAAAGCAGGATTTCCATCCAGGCCTGGGGCTGTGGGAGCAAACAGGAATGGTGTAAATTCATCAGTTACCTTTGCCTTCCAAATGAGCCTGAATTACATCATTTGTTCCTATTCTGCTCAGAACTCAGTAACCTTTTTGTTCTAAATCCTATTTATAAACACCCCCAGCTCCTGAATTAGCTGTCGGGAGTATCCCGGTGTGTCGTGCTTCTCTGGGAACAGCTGGATCGGGCTTCCAGCTTCCCGAACTCCGGCGTGTGCTGAGCATGCCGGCAGTGCCAGCACAGGCAGGAGTGTCTCGGGTCCCACAGGGTGGCAGCACTCAGCCCACGGCTCTGATCCCATGGAGCATCCCGCGGCCAGCCCGGAGCAGCGGGAGCACCCTGCTCCATGGCCCGGCATGGGGCGGGACAGGGCTTTGGCTGCCCGGGGGATTCAACACCTCGAGCCCCAATTGCTACGCTCTGATCTTCTCAGCATCCCTAATTCTGAGGAATTGAAGCAAAAATCCATCAAATTTCTCCTTGGAATATCCTGTCATTGTCAGGATTGCGTGCTCAGTGCCCCCCTTGTTTTCCCTGCTTTTCCACCCACTGTTTTCCCTCTTTCCTTGCCTGGATGCAGCAGCTCCTCCCACGTTTTGGCTGGCAGGTGCAGCGTCTGTGGCTGGCTCAGCATCACCCTCTGCCTGCTCCTCCCCAGCTCCTCTGGCTTCCACGCAAAATGACCAGGAGAGCCAGAGGATTCCTGTGCTGGATCTGGCACATTCCAGGTCACTGATAGAAAGTGCTGATTATCCACGAGGAATGATGTTAAACCTTGCAGGGACACGTGTCCGTGAGCAGGGAGTGCACAGCTTGGCCAGGGAAGCTGTCCTGGGAGTTCTTGGCACGAGGGATCACTTCTCTGTGCCGTTCTCCTGCCTGGGGACATGCAGAAGGCTTCCCAGGGATGTACACGTGTCTGTTCAGGAGAGCTCGGTGTTAATCCAGTTCCTAAATCCACGTGGCTGAGTTTTCATGGGATCAGGCAGGTTTTGTTGTGGTAGGGAGGGAGGAGGGAACTGAGCATNCAACCATCCCATGGTTCTCTGATGATCTCTGCCACCCCAACAACATTTCCATATTGCTTCCCAGCACTTCCCATGGAATATGAAATGACCACATCACACACTGCTCCCCTAGGGAGGCAGGGATGGGAGCAGCAGGTGTGGAGCAACCCCAGGAGTGAGGCTGGAGCTCTCCCAGGGAGCACCAGGAATGTGCTGCTTTGAGCCAGAGAATTCCTCGTGTGAATTCAGTGTTTAATGGGTCTCTTCTAATTGCAGATTTAGGGAAGAAACACTGGTCAGACACATCTGAGGAGGGAGAGTGCAGAACATGGCTTGACTCAATATTTTCTCTAGTCAAGTGGAAAAAAGGAAGCCTCACACGAAAAAGCTGGAAAGGTCAAACTAATTTGTACTTGTGTGATAATGGGTAATACCTCTATTGTTTATGAAGCCTGCAGAATCCTTCCTGTGCTAACCACTGTCATCTATCTGATGGTGATTTGGAGAAATTAAAAATGAAGTAGCAATTGTTCCACCCTCTTCGTGCCTTAATCTGCTTTGGGTGAGGATTCCTTTGAACAGCTCCGTGCTCTTTATAAATGAGTTGAGGTGAGATTTGCTCACTGCTCTTAACTGCTGTGGCTGAAGGAAGGAGATGGTTTTAAACAAAAAAAGATTAATACTGAGGTTGAGAAGAGGCAGACTGAAACCCTGCCTGTGTCTTGCTGCTTAAGCATTCTGCCTGTGCTCCCCTGGTTCTTTGTTTTGCTGCAGTCCTTTCTGTTTGTTTACCAGGGTAAGTGGGAATTTTACATGCGTGTCCAGCTCCTGCTATTAAAACTGGGATTGGTGAGCTCCTAATGCCCCACGGTGCCGCCTCACTCATCCAGGTGGATTTGCAGCTCCTTTTAGCAGCCCCTGGAAGTTGTGTGGATTTTCCTGGGACTCTGGTTCCTTTCCAGGGAGTGATGACGTTACCACACTGCATAATTTCCCGTGGAACAATGGGAACTGTGTGGGGAGTCCCTCCTGCCCTGTGCTCAGCACCAAGTGGGAGCTCCGGAGGAATTCGTCTGCCAGGCTCATCGCTGAGACATTTCACACCTGCAATGATGTAGTAGATCAAATTCTGGAGTTTGGGGCTGGCTGTAGCTGCATCCGTCATTGTTGCAGAACCTTGACAGTGAACAAAAGGTGCTGCAGAGAACCATAACTCACCCAGCAAATTAATGGGTTCCCAGCCTTGCTTGCTCAGCTAAATGGGGCCTGGGAGCCCTGTGGTCTCACTGGCCGAGGGTTTTCCACAAGAAGTGTGTGGGTTTGGAGTGGGCATGTCCTGCATTCCCAGAGGGATGGAGAGAGCACAGCCCTCCTGCCAGCTGGGGCTGGTGCTCTCCACTCATGCTGAAAGTGGGGGTAAAACCCCTCCAGCCTGTGAGCTCTTCTGGGAACACCATGCAGTTGTTTTAAAGGAATTTTTTTTTTGTGGGGGTCCACAGGAAAAAAAGGGTTTGGTTGAGAAGGTGTCACCAGATTTTATGATGTCACACTGGGAGCTGTGAGCACAGGATGGCCAGGGACACTCCCAGGTCACTGACCACCGCTGGTAATTTTTGCCAGTGGGAAGGAAGGTGCACTGTGAGGAGATGCTTGACCACCTTCCAGTGAGTAGGAAGTGCAGGAACATCCCTGGAGGGATTTAAAAGCTGTGTGGATGTGGCGAGTGGTGGCCTTGGCAGTGCTGGGAAATGGTTGGACTTCATGATTTTAGAGGGTTTTTCCAACTGAAATTCCGTGGCAGGTCACCTCCCTGGCCACGATTTTGCTCTTACTCTTTTTTTCTGATTCTTCCTTTCTTGCTGATGGATGATTCCAGTTCCTGAAAAGGTTCCAGTCCTCTTTGAGTTGCCAGATTCCTTGGCACGGTGGTGGGCAGGGCATAGCTGAGAAATTGGGGATGAGGAGAGACGATGCTCTGGCATCACACTTGGGGGGTGTTTTGAGACAGTGGGAGGGTGACCGTGTTTGCAGCCACCAGCAGCTCCTGGAACCTGGATTTTGGGAATTGCTGAGCACCTCATCGTGGAGAACTGCCTGTACATTTGGTAATTGGCTTAATCACCCTGCAGGGTGATTAAGTTAAACGTGGAGCAGAGATGGAGGGGTGGGTGGTGGTGCAAAGGGGGTTGGAACTGTGAGATTTGCACCAAAAGGGCCCCAGAAAATGTGCAGAACTGGGGCACTGCTTAGCACCACCCCTGCAGGGTTTTGGCCACGTCAGGCAGCTCTGTGAGCTCTGAACTCTCACTTCTGGAATTGAAAATGGCTCTGCAGCACTCGGCAGGTTCAGGCCCGGAGAAGTCAGGAAGTTCTGAGGTTTCTGGTGTAAATGTGTGGTTTTGTGCCCCCAGTCATTCCCAGTTTATCCCTGGACAGCAGCACTGCTCCCACAGCCAGCTTGCCATCAGCACTCACAGTACCTCAGAGCCATTTCATTATTGGGATTATTATTGTATTTTCGAACCATTACCTAAAATACGGAACCACTGCCCCTAGAAAAGTGGATTATCCTTCCCTCCATAACTATTTTTATTCCACTCAGGAAAATTTGATTCAGATTTCTGAAACATTGCCACTAAGCAGCTTTCTAAGCAGAATTGCAGTGCACGACCAAATTAAATCCGTGTAGGAAGAAGGGAAATGTTGTTGTTGCAAGTGTCCAAAGGGGTTGGAATGAAAATAATCCCATAGATCAAACTTAAATTGAGTTCAGATGTTATGGAGGGGGCTCAGCTCTGTACCTGGAAAATCCCATCTGCCAAAAATAAACTTTGGGGTCACGTTTTAAAATGGCATTGCTAGTCCTGGGCCATCCAGCTTCTCTCCCCGGGGTGTCAGCCCAGTGTGTGTGGCACAGACCCTGCAAAGGAGTTTGGGCTGTGTGAATCTGCTCAATAAAAACAAAAATAGTTTAAAAAAGAAAGTGGGGGAATGCTCTTTGAGGATTTATGAAACCCTTCCCAAGCTGCACCAGCCTGAGGTGGCAGATCCTGTCTCTCTGAGACTTTTGAGTGAGTTTGGCCTAAATTTTGTCTCAAACCCAGAGTCCCCAGGAGAAAATACCTTGTGAATTCTGCAGTTTGAGGTGGCAGCAGCTGGAACCAAACTGGAGAACTGGTTTGACCTTTCTTAATGTGGGCTCTGAATGGACTTCAAATTCCAGGTCTTTAGTGATCCTTGTGGAATTCTCCTGAGCTGGGTCTGTGCTGTTTTATTGCAGGTGAAGAACTGAGATGCACAAGATGCTCAGAGATACTGAGATATTTAAGCACTGGAATTTCTAGACAGTTCTGCCCAAATTGTTCGAATTTTAGGGTACTGAGCAATTGGAAGAAATAAGTTTACGGCAGAGGAGGAATTTTAGCTCTGACTTCTTTCCTTGTCCCCCATGGATTGCATCATAACTCTGTCTGATGCTTAAAAGATTTAATTATTTTTGCACCTGTGGTTTTGCTTTGGATCAGTCTTTCCCAGCTCGTGGGATTCAGGGTCTCACTGAATTCCTGCTTTCAAATAACGAATACCTGGGACTGAGAGTGTTTTTTTAAAATGCAATCAAATATGATTTAGCTGACTAAAACATTATGAATAGACCCAACCATTCACACAGAAATACTTGACAATATCTATACCAAGGTAATGTCATCCATTAACATTGTGTGAAATATAAAATATCATCCAATATTTAAATCCAACTGCAGTGAATCCTCTATAACTTTACTGACAGAACCTAAATTTAGTAACTAATTAAATTCCATGGAACAGAAGAATGCATTTCTCCCCTTCTTGTAAGGACAAAGATTTGGAGTGTTAGCTGTACTTCTATTTTTATATCCTTGAGTAGACTTTTATATAGCTATAACTATATACCTGTGGGGTTTTTAAATTTCTACATCTGTATTTCAGGATTTCTGCTGAGAAGGCCCCAAAATCCAGCTCAGACCCCTCTGTGAGGGGGCTGCTGATGGAGGTGGTTGAGCTCAGGGAGTGGGAGGGATCCACCCCCACTGTGTGCTCAGAGCATCCAAAACAAATCATTTCACCCCAAAAGTCAATTCAGGCATTTTCTTTCCCAGCCACTTCCTCTGGCTATGGAAGATTCCAGCTTTAAGGCCGCGGTGAAATTAAGTGTGGGCCCAGGATCAGGGCCAAACACTTTAAATAATTGATGGACAGCTTGATTTCTTTAGCCTTGCTAAAGTAAACCGAGTTTCAGATGAACAGGAGCTGACTGAGGTGTTTAGTTGGGGGGAAAAAAGCCCTTTGAATTCCACTGATTTCCCACAGGATTAGCTCAGCACTAGGAAAAATAACTTGAGAGGATCACAGAATGCTTTGTGTTGGAAGGGACCTTAAAGATCATCTGATTTCAGGGACAAGGTCATGGGCAGGGACACCTTCCACTGTCCCAGGCTGCTCCAAGCCCCGTCCAGCCTGGCCTTGGACACTGCCAGGGATCCAGGGGCAGCCACAGCTGCTCTGGGAATTCCATCCCAGCCCCTTCCCACCCTCACAGGAAAGGATTTCTTCCCAATATCCCATCTATCCCTGCCCTCTGCCAGTGGGAAGCCATTCCCCTTGTCCTGCCAATCCAAGCCCTTTTTATTCTGTTCAGGCTTTTTGGATTCTTGTGTAGGCAAAAAAAAATTGAATCCTCTTAAATGAAATATATAATTTGAAAAGGAGAAAGGAGCAAAGTTGTCATTGCTGTCTGTGAGCTAAAATTGGCCAAGTATCCCAAGGCTGCTTTGACTTCTGTGTAATTTTTGTGAATTTTTATAAATAAATAATACAGCTGGAATAGCTGCATTCCCATAACACCTGCCAGGGTGTGTGAGTGTGAGCCAGTGCAAGAGGCAAAGAATTCAAAGTTACTGCCCCAAATATTGTGTGAGTTGAGAAGAAAAGGCAAACAGAGACCAGACAATCAAACAGCAGAAGGAGAAGCAGCTAATGAGCATCCATGGTTTGATTGCTTAATGGGGCTGTGGTCTTGAGGCTGCCCTGGGGGAAGGATGTGATGTGGACAGGCAGGATGTGCAGGGAAGTGGGATTAATTCACTGCAGGACGAGCAGGAAATGTGTCTGTGTTGGAGGGCTCCTCATATTCCACTCCTGCAAATGGCTCCATCTATTAGCTGGAAATGGCAGCGTGGCAGACAGGGCACAGTTAGGCTGGGCTTAGCAGGGAGGAGGCTGAGGAGAGGCAGAGATGTGCTGTGGTTCAGAGGAACTTTGTGCTTTCTGGAAACTTCCCTTGGAGCAGTTCCCTTCTCTGGTGGAGTATGGCAGTGAAACAGGACACTCCTGAGAATTCATTTATGGGACTGTTTGTTTTCACTAATGACACAAGACACCAAATTCTTAAAAATTCTCAGAGCTACAAGAGTGGTCAGAGCAGCAAATATGCTTTGATCCCAAATGCCTTTTTTCCCTTCTCTCTGTTTGTTATAATCCTTTGGCTCTTTGGGTCACATTACAAGTTTAAACACTTCCTTATCCTTTTCTGGATCTGAACTTGTTTGGAAATCATAAAACTGTCTTTGAGGTGGCTTGGATGGCTTTGGGAAGGCAGCAGTGATGCTGTGGTGGTGGAATGGGTGGGCTGGATCCAGGGGAGCATTTCCAGCTCCCAAACCTGATGGCAAATTGGCACAGCCCCTCGGAATCCTCGCTCACAGCCAAGTTCATAAACCTTTAAAACCCTTCCACGTGTTCACAGCGCTGCTAACACAGACACAAAAGCACTTCGAGGGTTCTTTTCAGCCCAATATTCCTGGCTGGAAATGAATTCCTGCTGTTGTCACCTCATTCATTATCCTCCTCATGAAGAAATAGGTGATGCAGCCTTCTGCTGTGAAGGTCCTCTCGTCTGTTCATCTCCTTAGCCACTGCCACTCATCCCCTTCATTTCTGAACCTTATCATTCTGTATTCCAGGTGTTGGATTTGATCCATCCATCATCTGTCAGGAACTTGTCAGAGACCCTGGACACTTCCAGATGCATTTTCCGTGCAGGTCCTGCCAGAGGAGAGGAATATTAAGCAGGGAGGGCTGGGCAAAACACACACTTGCTCCTTTTTTGCTGTACTTCATCTTCAGATTAGCCTTTTTCAGCACTTTTTCCCCCAGAAGAGAAGCTGAGAGTTTGTAATGGATAATTCTGCACTTGTGAGGAGTTTGTGGGTTTATTTCCATGTATGGACAAACCCTCCTGTCTCACAGTTTTAAAAAAACATATCTGCCCCTCCTTATCCAAATAAAAGGAGGGTAAAACTTTGCCCACTGTTTTTCTGCAGCTGAACCTGATGATCAGGCTCAGAGAGAGGTTTCCATGGTGCACATGGTTTCCTTTTTTCCAAGGACAGCTGTTTCCCTTGGTGTGTTCGCTGCTATTGTGTTTAATGGTCACTGTTCTGCAGGTTTAAGTCACTCCCCACACCTTGGAGCTTGTGAATATATTTGCATATTTTAAATCAACATTAGCAGGGGAAAATCCATTCTTTGCCCTGGACTGCTTATGATTTTTGATTTTTTCATGCTGAAATGCAGGTTGTGCTGCGGGATCTGGTCTGGTGCAGCAGTCAGCTGTGTTATTTGGTAACTTTGGGTATTGATTCCTTGCATCACCCGCTCCTTACTCACTTATTCTATTTCATTTCTGTTCTTCCTTCTTTTGTAGAAGTACAAAATGAAAACCTGCTAGCAGTTTCTCGCTTTATTCATTTTCCTTTTCCCTGGTGGAGCCTCACGGATTTCATTCCTTGTCTGTTTACTGAGGACTTTTTCTCTGCCTTTCTTCTCGAACAGGAAGATTCTGACTCGGCAACATTAAACTTTTAATAGAGATTATCTTAATAATATAATAATAGAGGGCCTATATATAATATATATAGTATATAATAATATATAAATGTAGCTAAGCTTTGTCCAGAGGATGTCCCATCCCTGGAAGTGTCCAAGGCTGGCTTGGACGGGGCTTGGAGCACCTTGGGATGGTGGAAGGTGTCCCTGCCCATGGCAGGGGGTGCAATGAGACAATCTTTGAGGCCCCTTCCAACCCAAACCATTGCACAACTCCACGATCCTTAACCAGCCAGGATGCAGCTGAATTTCCAGCATCACTTTCTGCATCTTTCCCTCTCCCTTGGCCCCACGAGTGTGACACTTGTGCACAGCCAGCGAGCCCTGGGAGCACATTCCTGATGCCCAGGACTCCTCCCTGGCTCGGGCACTGGGGATGGACCTGCCAGGATCCATCGCTTCCCAGTTTGACATCTCATTATTCTTTCCATTCCCTCAGGAGGGAGAATGTCACCGTGTCATCCCAAGAGCCTGTTCCTCCTCCGTGACTTCCTCCAGGTCATTTCTGTGCTGGTGGTGGGAGGCTGGAGCCCAGGGGTCCTGCTCCTCCCTGCCCCTCCCTGCCCCTTCCTGCTCTCCCACTCCCTGGGAAGCGCTGCCCTCGCTGGAACGCCGCCAGCTGTTGCTTCTTGCATTGTTTCATTTCAGCCCTGTGCTGAAATCCTCCTCTCTTGTTCCATCTGAAGTAATTAATTAGTCCCATTTCCATTTTTAAATTTAACTCGAGCTCGGGAAAAATTTGCCAGCCCTGCCAAAGTGCTGACATGTGTTTTACCAGAGATTTGTTAGGGAAGTCTTTAAAAATAATTCCCAGATAAAAGTCAAGTGCAGTGAACAAAATGCTGGAAAAAATCTGAAGTGGCCCTGAATATTTAGTTTGTGTCGATGAATAATGGGGAATGTGCTCTGGAGGGAAACACGATGCAAGATTATTATTTTTATTATTATTAATTTTCCTTAAACCTCTTGGGTTTGGCCTTGCTGCAGGAGATGCTCAGCATCTCGCAAAGCAGTGAGATCTGGAGGTGAGATTTTGTATAATACCATGAAACACCTCAGCTCCTGGGTGACAGCACTCCTTGGCTGAGCTGGTATGTCACCCCTGAGGGGGACGTCACCCCTCGGGTGGGCACAGGTCACTGACCACGGACCCGGTGCTTTTATCCAGTTACATCACCCCTTGCTGGGGCTAATAAGGGAAAAGTGTGAAAAATCAGGAAGGAAATGATATTTCTGACCTCTGTGTTTAATCTCCAGGTGGTTCCATCCTGCGTCGCTCCTCGCTGCCCTCGTTAGAGCTGTCCCTTTAAATGACTGTCACCGTGCCCTGACAACACTTAAACCATTACCTTGTTAAATATTGCCTGCTTAAAACACATCTCGGGCTGATTTGACAAATGGCTTTCTTCAGTTTAATGGGGAAGAGGAGCTAAATGAGTTAGGAAATGTTAATGTGTCCATGTTCTTCCCAGATAACCAGCTGCCCTTGGGACAGTATCAATAAGTGGCATTTATGTGATATTATGAATGTGTTAATTATGTGTAGACAAAATAATGAGTAAGCAAAGGTCAAGGACAAACGCAGAAACACGCATCAAAGAGATTCTAATATTTAAGTCATTACCATTATTGAATATTCAGTGTCATTTAAATTATGTGCATCTTTTTCATTGCTTGTTTTTCAGGCCGCAAACTGAGCAACTTCAAGGGCTGTGCAAATGTTCTGTGCCAAAACTCAGCACAGCTCCAGCAGTAGCTGGGCTGGCTTTCTCCATACCCTGGTGAACTGCCAGGTGGAATTTGGGATTGATTTCCTCCTGGAGATGTAACCTTGTGATGCTTTTTTGCTCTAAATTCGAACTGAGGGAAATGAAGACGTGGCCGTGCTGGCTGTTAAACTGCTGAACCTTGAAACTCGATGCAAATCAAAACAAAACGCTCTGGAGACTCTAAATACCCAACTTTGCCCCAGTGCACTCATCACTGTGCTTTTACAAAGAACAGGCTGGAGAGTTGAGCCTTTGCTTTTTACTCCCAGCCATGAGGATAAAGCCCTTTTTGGCAGGGAATCTGCTGAAATCCAGGGGGTTTTGTGACGTGAGGCGAGACAGAACTTAGCTGATCAATACGGCCATTAATTAGAATTAAAGGCTCAGCCATGATTTTTACTTTTACATACTGACATCTGGCAAAACAGTTAAAAAGTCAATGAGGGTGTAAAAGTTACTCTCAGGTTACTCAGTGAGGAGCAGCAGTGAAGCCTCCTCCATCTCCCAGGAACTCCTCTGGCAGGTGTCTGGAGAAGTCTCCCTCCCAAACAAGCTGCTGTTCATATATGAAATATTCATGTTGTAACATCAGACCATGCTGCACATTATTTCAGTGCACTAGGCCAAAATTAGATTCACATTTTATTTTGCTTATAAATGCCTGTCAGAGTTGCTAAATCAGTTTGTCTTTGCTGTCTTGAAATGGTGTCAGCTTGAATTTCCTTCACGCTGCATATTGTTGTGGGCAAAAGCACATTCCTTCTCCATCCGACATGGAGTGCCTTGTGCTCTTTAAATAAAGCTGGAAGAGCCCAATAATTAAGGTTATTTTAATTAAACCCTTTCTGGGCTGGCAGCTTGGCCTTTTTTGAGGTGCTAGAGAAGCCACCAAGTGCTGATGCATCGTGATACTTGATTTTCCCCATGTGCAAGTATCACTCTCTGGATTCTTTAGTGGTTGTAGGGGATGTAACAGGGCACCCTGGACTCTTGTGCTGATGGAAGTAGAAAGAAGCTTTGAGCAGCAGATTATGAGTTCCTCAGAGCAGCTGAGGAAGAATCAGATTATTCCATTGTTGTGACTACCCTGGTCCAGGGGGATCTGCATCCTTCAGGCTGGACCTGGGGCTGAGGAGGAATTAGGGGTTAGGAATTAGGGCAGGAAGGAGGAATTAGGGCTTTGTCTGAGCTGTCTTAAGGCACAAACCTCAATGAGCAGCCCTCAGCTCCCCCTGCCCACTCCCTGCCATGCACAGGCAGCTGACAGGGCTGTGACCTCGTCCTTTAGCTCAGGAGGCAGGGGATTCATTCACTGTTAGATTTTTGGTGCTGTGGTATCTCATTCATGCATAAATAGTCTCATTTTGGTTATCCTGATGCTAAAAAAATTTTAAAAAGCTGCCATCCCCAGTCTGCCAGATATTTACATTAGAAACATCCCATCAGAGGAGCTGTGCATGCTTGAAAACATCCATTATCTTCTCCCCTCTCCCCTGGGTTCCTGTCTCCAGCCTTTGCCTGCAGCTCCATCCCTGCAGGCATCGCTCCCAGCTGTGCCCACACTGCTCCAGCTCCAGGGTCTGCCATGGAGACAACACAGATCCCCTCACCAGCCACTTGGGTGGATATTCACATGGTTTTTTATTATTTAAAACCAGCTTTTTAAACTTTAACCTTCCTCCTTTTCCACTCTACCATAAGTGCTGCTGAAGTTTTTCATGCAGAAGCACCGCTGCCTTGTGATTTTGTAATTTCCCTGGATTTCCCTTGGTCTTTTAGCAGAATTCTTGTGAGTTTATACCAGTAGGTTTTGTAATGCAGGGGTGAATAGTTTGTGTAAAGTAAAGGTGTATAGTTTGTGTAAAGTAGGAGTAAATAGTTTGTGTAAAAGAGGAGTAAATAGTTTGTGTGAAGTAGGAGTATGTGGTTTGTGTGAAGTAGGAGTACATGGTTTGTGTGAAGTAGGAGTAAATAGTTAGTGTAAAATAGGAGTAAATAGTTTGTGTAAAGTAGGAGTACATGGTTTGTGTAAGGTAGGAGTACGTGGTTTGCTGATGTTGCTGTTTTCATACATTGAATAACATCACTGCATAATTCATAATAGAACATTAAAATTAATTTCATGGAATATGATCCAAACAAGCGTAGCAACTGGGGTATAAATCCTCGGGATTACCCTCAGCAGTGGCTGGGGGATGTCCAGCAGGTCTGGAGCTGGAGCAGAGGCTGGATGAGCACAGACCAGCACAGCTCCCACAGTGGGGATGGGTGAGCAGCTGCAGGTCCTGCACCCTCTGCCTCCAACTCAGCTCTCATCCTCTGTCTCCTCCTTTTAAGATCCCTGGAGTGCCCCTGTGCCTCCTTGATGTGCTCCCAGTTGTTTTCAAGCACCTGCTTCTAAGCTAAAATCCCCTCAGCAAAGCTCCCCCCAGCCTGGCCAAACCCCTGCCTGGCTCTTCCCGAGAAGTGAGACCCTGGTGATGAGCTCCTGCATTTTCCATTAGGAGAAACCTTCCAAAAAGACTTTTTTCCCAATGATTTCTTGATAGCTGGCAATCTCCTGAATCATTTCTTATACAGAAATAGTTCTCCAAGGTGTTTTGCTCTGCTAACAGCAGCCTTGGAGCTGGTTTGTCGCCATTTCCAGCCTGAGGGCTGGTGTTGTATTTCTTGCTCGGGTCACCTCATTTTTTGTGTGCTTCTGCATTTTCCTGCCTGCCTTTGTGGGGTTTTTTGGTCTATTCCTTTGGGGTTGGAGAGTCTTTGAGCATGAACAATGTGACTGATCTGAGCCGTGTTTTAACCCAATGATAAATAGTTAATTTTGGAGGTTTAGGTTGACAGCAAAGCCACCTTGGAGTGTCAGGCTGCGAGACTTTGGTTTCCTTCTCTGATCAGATAAGGAGCAGATATTTCCTGTAAATCCTCCCCCAGTGCTCCAGTCCTACCATTAGAGCATTAAGTCAGATACATGACACCCAATTTCACAGTAATTCCTGAGGAAAAAGCACATTATATTTTTTTAATGGGCTTCCCAGGACTTACTTTGTTTCTTCCTGATGAATATGAATTCCAGCGAGTTCATCTGAATCCTGACCTTCAGATACACAAAGGTCTGGGGGGTTCTGAAGCAAGAATATGGTCTTTAAAATTATGGCTCTCCATGTGAATGCTGTCTTCTCTTCCCTTGAAATCCTCATGGAGTGCAGGAATAAAACTGCTTTAAGTGCTCCAAAATTCATCTGTGTGTTTATTAGGAGCCACTGACATCTTGCAGAAATGCTGTTTGTGTCACCATGACCTGTGCCGACCTTTTCCTCTCCAAGTGCCTTTGTTTGGGCTGTGTGCTGCCTGTGGGATCATCGCTTCTCTTCATCTCCTTTTCCTCTGGCTGCCATGGAGCGCCAGGCACATCTCAGAAACTTCTCCTAATGTGCTGCACCAGGCCTTCCCCAGCAACTTGCCTGAATAAATATCCATTGAATAACTGGAGAATGCATTCAGATTCTTTTTATTTTGATTTATGTTCTATCTTCCTACCTGTGCATCTCGCAGAGTAATTGCCAGTTTTCACCTCCTACAGAGAGATATAATAGAGCTGAAGAATAAGTAAAATGTGCTCTGTTTCTCCCTCTCTCTCTCCCTTTTGTAAGGGAGCCTTTATAGTCTCACACTCATCATTTGCAAACTGAAAATCAGCACCTCATTCCCAGCTGGCCTTGCTGGAAGGAGCTGTTTGGATGCTTCCTGTGTCCCCTGTCCTTGTGCCACTGCCAGCACGGGGACACCTGGACACGCAGCCACTCCCCTGTGTGACATCAGGGTGTCCCAAATGCACAGGGAGCTGGGAGCCAGTGTGTTCCCCACCCCAGAGCTTGTGTTCCCCACCCCAGAGCTCATGTTTCCCATCCCAGACCTCATGTTCCCCACCCCAGAACTGGTGTCCCTTATCCCGGATCTCATGTTCCCCGTCTCAGAGCTC
>VZTH01014519.1:246204-338791 GCA_013397815.1 Aleadryas rufinucha | reverse complement strand
TCCCAGAGCTCGTGTTCCCCATCCTAGATCTCATGTTCCCTATCCCAGAGCTCGTGTTCCCCATCCTAGATCTCATGTTCCCCACCACAGAGCTTGTGTTCCCCACCCCAGATCACATGTTCCCCATCCCAGAGCTGGTGTTCCCCACCCTCGAGCTCGTGTTCCCTATCCTAGAGCTTGTGTTCCCCATGCCAAATCTCATGTTCCCCATACCAGAGCTGGTGTCCCTTATCCCAGAACTCATGTTCCCCATCCCAGAGCTCATGTTCCCTGCCCCAGAGCTCGTGTTCCCTGTCCCAAAGCTCGTGTTCCCCATCCCAGATCTCATGTTCCCTGTCCCAGAGCTCGTGTTCCCATCCTAGATCTCATGTCCCCTGTCCAGAGCTGCTGTTGCTGCTCTGCCAGCAGCCACTGTCCCTGCTCTGGCAGCACTCAGCTCCCCAGGATCACCACAGCATGTCCCCAGATGGGTGGCAGGCTCCCCGCTGTCACCTGCAGAGGGTGCAGGGGGTGGCTGCTGTGTGAGATCTGAGGGCTCCCGAAGTGCTGCTGTCACCGCTCCTCAGGGACCTTTGCTTAATCTCAACAATAAAAAGGTCACCTGGGTGCAGCGGGAGCTTTCCATCAATTAGTGCAGCCGTGCTCCTAACGAGCCATGTCTAATCACACGTGTTTAACCCCCAGGTGACACAGCCCGGCTTGCTGCGTGACCTGCAGGTCCCAGAGGTGATAATTTCATCTTTTGTAAGCAAAAAATGTAATATTAATAGAGATTTCCAGTTGAGCGGCCCTGTCTTCACCACTCGGGTTCCTCCCTGGATGTGACAAACTGCACCAGGACAGCACTGTAGGTTTGGGTGGGAAGGGACCCTAAAGCCCATCCAGTGCCACCCCTGCCATGGGCAGGGACACCTTCCACTGTCCCAGGCTGCTCCAGGCCCTGTCCAGCCTGGCCTTCATCTTCCACCTGACACCTCAAGGAAATGAAACCTTTCCTTGTGAGCCTTTCCCTCCCACATCAAACAGAACACGAGCTCCAGCTGACCTCACGTGCTGCCCACGGTGGGGTTTTCTCAGCTTTCTCTTTCCCTGTGGTCATAAACATGGGAAGATCTCCGTGCATGCAGGGGGGTCTCTCACTCACCGCACACATCTGTGACCCCCCTCTCTCTGCCTGTGCTGCCTTAGGTCGGGCTTAGTTTAGACGTTGCATCTGATCTCAGTTCAGCTCCCTGCAGCATGAAGATACAGCCTGACCTGTGCACCTTTGATGACCCTTCCAGCTCAGGATATTCTGTGATTCTGTGAAAATCCCCCAGGCTTTGACTGGGAGGGTGTGGTGGTAAAACTGTGGCACAGAGGAAGAATATTCCCATGGCAGAAAGGATTTTCAAAACTATCGGAGCTTTTAGTTTGGATTTATAAATTACTGAAAGAAAAAAAAAGGAAAGAGTAACACAGTTATAGTTTGAAATAACAACTTTTCTCCTAACAAAATGGCATGTTATGTGAGCCCACGATAATCCTGCATCATTGTGGCTCCCAGCAGGGAAAAAATAGTCATAAAATTACCATTCTGCTTGAAATTCACTCTCTGAACACCCTGAAAATCCTAAAGATCTCACGTAGGGATGCATTCAGTGCTGCTTAAGTGAGAGATTCCTCCAGACTGTCCAGTCTTTGAGCACTTTCCATTGGATCTGTTCATGTTACAAATCCGTGAAGCATTTGTGTGTCATTGTGAGGTGTAAAAACCTCAGAAACAATTAAGACCTCAGTTTCTAATAACCCTTCTGGCACCATTTTCACCTTTATTGAGGAAATAATAAAAAATTAGCCATTTAGGCTACCCAATTGGCCTCTTTTTGCACGCTGCAGTTGTACTTTTAATCAGCACATGCCTTAACAACCCTAGGAGGAATTCATTATTTCTGTAGCCACAGCATGGTGTCCTTTCTCCTTCCACTTGGACTACATTTCTTGCCATTTGCAGGATAAAGTTTGAAAAGTTTAATTATAGAATGGAAAAGAAAGGGTCATGAAGCAGAAAGCAAAAAAAAAAAAATCTAAAGTTTTGCAGATTTATGTTATAAATGGTTGAGGTTGGCCACGATGTTCTGAGAGATGGTATGAAAGGACAGGTTGCTGCTCTCTTCCTACCTTGTGTTGCCCCATAACTGCCTAATTTGGCATTAATTAAGTGTTAAATTATCTGCAGGAGTTCTGGCTTTTAGGTCAGGTGCATTTAAACCGAGCTGTCCCCTCATCAGTGGTGACAGCAGGGCTAGAACCAAGCCTTGAGTCAGGATTAGTGACCACAAAGCCGAGCCTAGGAACTGCTCCACGTCATCCCAAATCAGCCCAACAGCCGCGGAATGAGTGATAAAACCCATCCTCAATGCGAGAAGAAATAAACATCATTACAAGGTCAGAGCTGCTAAATTGCTGTCCTCGCTGTATTATCAGAAAGTAATGAGAAACACCTTCAACCTCAAAGAGGAGTCAATAGAGAATCAGCAAACAACCACCGCAGACATCCTTTTTTTCCAGCAGCAGCCGGGGATGAGGTCTGGGATAACACAAACACCCGCACCCAGGCACGCACAACCCTTACGGAAAGGACACACACACACCCCGGTAATCAGCAAAGCCACCCACTGCTGTTATTTTATGAATAGATGGTAGATTTGCCTTCTGCATGTTGGCGAAATAATGAAAAAATCCCGGGATTTGGAAGGCGTAAAATTGCAGACAATTTATGTTTATAGCTGGAGCCGGTCACACAAGCGACAGTAAATGGAGTGCCGGATGGAGCTGAGAGGAGAGGAATCAGAAATGCCAGGGGAGATAAGGCTGTGGAAATTTCTCTCTCCAGAGCTAATCAGAACTAAGTGTCCCATTGCCAGCAGTGGGGAGAGCGTTGCAGATAACGCAGGGATGGGAATTATAGGATAATTGTGTCGGAAATAACAGCAAAGGGGGCGTGTGCTGACTCAGAGCACTGTCACCTCCTGCCTGCCTGTGTCACCCGGGTGGGTACCACCTGTGACACATCCTTCACCTGTGGATGGAGGGAGAACTCGGGGATTAACTCTCGCACCTAACAGCCGGTGCAGCATTCCGGGTGTAATCGCTCTAATTTGCAATTGTAAACCTCCCGTTATCAATTAATTTACATTGTACAAGGAACTATCTGATTATCTTTGTGCGGCGCCGTATTTACGCTGCGATTTAATTGTGAGTAATTAGCACGTAATTGCGGAGTGCTATTTATAGCCGGTAAAGAAAGGGCTGTATTTATGTGCAGTTAAAATAATTGCAGTTGAGATCAAATCTTTTGACTTTTCCTCCTTTTGGACGCGTCTAACAGTTTGTCTGGCCAAAATTATTGTCTGGGCAAAGATGGGACTCCTTGGGATGGGTTTGGTTAACTTTCCTTTTCCATTTAAAAACATTTTCTCTGCCTCCTAATCCTTCCCTGCCCTTCCTTGAGAAGGGAATCTGTCGCAGGGCTGGGTCTGGGAGGATAAATCCCGGTGAGCCGCTGACCTCCGTGCCTGGCATGGATGAACGCTCCCGGTGTAGCAGCTCTAACACAAAATATTACCCCATTACAGTAATTCCCACTCAGGGTGTACTTTATGAACGCCATCAAGGGCAATGGTGGCTTTCATGTCTGGCACTAGCGATGATGATTTTATTCCCCTTGCTGCCATCCTCAGCCCTCCATCACCCCTCTTAGGCTCTGCTCTACAGCCACAGCCGCCTCTCAGCCTCCAGAACTCGTCCTTTTAGAAGAAATCCAGTGTTTTCTGAGCATTAGCATTGCAGAGGAGCTCTGATTTCCAGCTGGGGGGGGTTGTCCTCCCTGGGTCTGCTGGGGAGGGCTGGGATGGAGAAGGGAGATGCCCCACGCTGCTGCTTGCTCAAGGCCACTTCATTGGCACTTGGGGCTCTCCGATCTGAACATCTGGGAGAGTATTTGGGATTCATGGAAGAGCTGTGAGCAGCACCACGGAGATCTCCTGGGATAGTCCCTGTCTCCTCTAGGGCTGGAGCTGCCAGGGCCTGGGTAATGAGGGGCTTGGCTTTGCTTCAGCTGCTGAGACCCCCGAGTTTAAAAGGATTTTCTCTCTGCTCGAAGGAGAGCAGCTTTTCCCTGCTCACTGTTGCTTCAGCATTCAGCAGAAGAGCTCCCAGGCACGGCCCTGCCAGACTCCTGTTGTGCAGCACTGTGATGCAATGGGGTCATCTCCTGTGGGGCTGATGGAGCAGCCCAAGAGGTGCCTCTCCTGTCCCACCTCAGCGACCAGGGGGAATCAGGGCCACATTTCCGCTCATTTTCCTCCTCATTGAGCATTTCCCTACCCCAGCATTCCCAGCCAGGTGCTGTGGAAGGAATGGAGAGTGTTATGGTGCAGCTGGGCAGGGTTGGCTGGGCTGACACCCACCTGGAGCAGGGGGAGGAGATGGGGCTGCGGGAGCTCCTTACAGAAGGTGCTGCTGGAGAGCCCCAAACTCAGCCGGTCTGAGCCCTGGGGCAGAGCAGAAGGGGCTCCCAGGACCTGTCCCAGCCTTGGGGAGTTGTGGGGAGCTCTCAGGGGGTGCTGGGGGTCTTTAGGGAGTTGAGGAAGGCGGTGGAGGAAGAACTTTGCTTGAAGGGAGCATCTGTCTCTCTGAGGGTTAGGGCTGGATGATTGCTCTGGTCAGGGTCAGGCTCTCGTGTTTATCTGTGCGTCTGGTGAGCTCTGTTTCACAGAGCTTTATTTTCTCTCCCCTGATACCTCCTGTGCAGGTCCCTTGGGAAAACTGCTGTTATTGTGTAGATAATACTTCGTTTTCTTGAAAATGAGGCTCCTGTGGACGATTTTGGGGTGCTGCTGCCCCCAGAAAGGTGTCTCTGATATCGACTGGTTTGCTCGTGGTTGGACATAAAGATTATTTTGTATCCAGAACCATCTTGGAGCTGGGCTCTCCTGACTCAGTGGGAACTGCTGTAGGAATTATTTGCATCTTGGGTTGCAAACCATGAGCATCACACAGTGGTCAGCTGAGTTTTAAAGCTGATCAGAACCTCAGAGGATATTTCAGTTAACTCCTGATCAAGCTCTACAAAAGCACAGTGAGGTGTTTTCCATTGCTGGGCTGGAGTAGCTGAACGTGAAGATAATTCACCCTGTGCAATGCAGCTTTACAGTGGTTTTTCCCTGGAGCTTTTGCTTTGTGTGCCGTTCCTGTGTCTCCCTTCCACCGCATTTATTGGTTGATTCCTTCCATTCCATTACATCTATTTATGTATTTATATTTATATTTTTACATGTCTGTTTCCATGCATTTTATTAAGCCTATGAAAAGAACACTGAAAAGAAAAAGGAGCAGTTAATCTTTCTTAAACAGCAACTTCCTTTGGACACTTGGGCCATTTCCCTGTGTCCTGATCCATTGCTCAGAGCCCTGGGGATGACCAGCCAGGAGTTTTTTCCCAAAAAAATCTCCCTGACACTCCTACTTTGAGATGGCCCAACCCAAATCATGAGCTGCTCTACCTTTGAGCATTGATTAATGTCCTTAATGTGGTACAGAAGTGATCAAATTCAAGTTATCAGTTGTGTAAATAGTCTGTGGGGGAAAATTTGGGTTTGTTCATCAAAATAGGCACAACATGGCCCCAAAGCCAGGTGAGCCTCAGGCTCTAATTCCAAGCAGCCTCATCCCTGAGCAGCCTCATCCCAGGGAATGCTGGCTCAGGCTGAGGTTTCTGTGGATTAGGGAGTTTATGACCTGTGTAAAAATGTCAACTCAAACAGCTGCCTACTAAATAATTCAGCATATTGATAGAATGATGACTTTGAAGATGGAGATGTTGGGCTTGACTCTTTCAAGAGGAGCAGGGAGGGGCAGTGGATGTGCTGCACTCGGCTCCAGCTGGGTCCTGGCAGGATCCCCGGTGGTTGTGTCATCTCTGAGCAGGAGATTCCAGCAGAATTAAAAGTGAGAGGTAAAATTGATTTGACACTGATGGGAATTTTAAATTAAGTGCATTTTTTTAGTAGAACTGGCTAAAAGACCCAAAAATCCTAGGAAAAAAAAAATGGGTTTACTTGTGGAATCCTCAAACTCTTTTGTTTTGAAAAAGAAAAACTAAAACTAACTTTTTATTTTCAGGAAAAGCCAATATACTTGTCAAAAATCAAAACTTTTATAAAATCTTCCTTCTCCTTAAGACATTTGTAAAAAATACTGAGCTGCCCAGCTTTGTTTCTCTTGAACACTTTCTGGCCAGCTTTGCTGCAGTAATACAGAGTTCAGACCTAAAGCCAGAGTCTGATTTATGCAGGTGTAACAAAACTGTTTGGTGACTTTCTGCTTTACCTTTAAGCTTTGCTTAACCCCAGGCTTTAGTTAAATCCATTATTTAAAAGATAACAGGCACAAAGTGGGGGAAAACCCTCCAATTTCAGAGAGTTTCCAGCTTCTGAGTGTTTGTCTTGCAGAATTGAATGTCTCAGCTTGTTTCATGTGGGGTATTTATAAAGATACACACAACATATGTACACTTGTGAAATGTAAAAAATAGATTTATACCACCTCACAGAGCCCTCATTACTTTATGAAACAACATATTTGCTTAAATGCATTCTTGGATTAAGTTATACTTTCTGTAGATGCCTTGAACAGCAAAATTCCTATTTCTCAGTAAGAAATAAATTGCAACTTTGTGCTGGTTTCCCTCCCTAAAACAGAAGTGGTTTTGAAGTTTGGTTGTTTTCATTTAGAATCAAAACTCCTTTTTCATTTGGTTTCCTTTCTTTTTGAGACCCCTGATGCTTTGCCAGCATTGACAGCTCTGTAAGGGCATTTCTACAGCCAGCCTGGATCCCCTGAATATCAGTGGGATCAAAATGGGACTCAGGGTGTGCCCTGCCCACGGCAGGGGGTGGAATGAGCTGATCTTTGGGGTCCCTTCCAGCCCAGTCCGTTGTGTGCTCCTGTGGTCAGGTTTCTCCTGGAGGAACTGTTGCCCACACAATGTGCTTGGCTGAGCCTTTTATCCTGATTTTTGGACACTCAGTTGCCAAGTTCCCATTCTGACCTTCACGAGCAGGATTTTGGCTGCACTTGAGGGGTTATTTGTGATCCTCAAACAAGTCTGTCTGTGATTCCCAGCCCTCCTCCTTCCCTGAGACCTCAGGGAAGCTTAAGAGAGCATCACCCCAGCAAAATGGAGCTGCTGGGAGCCTTGGGAAAGTCTGGCACCCTTATTGTGTTCTTCCTGCTGGAGCTGGTTGAGTTTCAGCACTGGGTACCGAAGGATCAAGGCAGGAGTGCCAGGCACTGGGAACAGAAAAGAGCTGGGCAGCTAAAAATCAAAATATTCTGGGCTTTTAAAATGGTTTAAAATGGTGTTAGTACAAAAACAATCTGAAAACTTGGAATTGTAGAAATCCTGAGGTGGAAAGGACCATAAGGATCCTCAAATCCAACTGCTGTCCCTGAACAAGCCCAGGAATGTCCCAGCTGATCCATCTGCAGCAGCTTTAGCCCCCATGAAGGTGCTGCTGTGGCCCATCAGGGTGCAAACACACCTGGGCTGCTTCAGAACCCAAATTATCTCTGTTCCCATGGCAAAACCAGAGGGGAAATTGTTGATCTGATCTTGCTGCAGCAATGGAACACAATGAGGGGAAAGAAGAGTAATTTATACATGTATTAGAAAAAAAAAGGAAGCGATTTTGGCAAATCCTGTGCTTATAATATTTCCCTTTCTTTTCCTCTAATTTTCCCTGAAAATAATCCTGCTTATTCATGATGCTGCTGCAATAATTGAACTCCTGGAGGGAGAGGAGCGGGGGGAAAAAGCTCCCCATCTAAATGACTACTTGAGACCTGTTCTGTTTTGACAGAGGCCAAGGCTGGGGAGCTGAGCTTGGTCTGCTGTTGGTGTGAGAGGGGCTCAGCATCACTGGGATGCAGGATAATGGCTCGCTGTGCTTCTGAATGTGGACAGATTGCATTACAACTCTGGTTTTTCTGGATTTTTTTTCCTTCCCCAGTCATAACCAACTCACTCTGAGGGAATAAATAGAAAAAATACTCCCTGCTCTTTGGCAGGGTGCTGCTGCAGGAGTGGGATGAGAAAAGGAGGTAACTTCCTGCAGGACAAAAAATCCTCGTGGTTTTTCAGTGTTCCTGTGGAAATCCAGGAAGACAATGGTAGTTAAATTAGGAGAAATCTGAAAGGAGCAATTTGCTTCTGTCCATGAAGCTCCTCTGATTTTACAGTTAATATTTAGAGTGTGCTGGTTGTGGGTGATAAATACACGTGGCCTTCACTAAAATCTCTTGGTTTTAGTGAGTGTTTTGAAAGTATTTTAGACTCATTGTTCAGGACTTGTCTATTTCTATACATTTTTTTTCTGACAAATAAAATATGTTATGTTATTTGTGCATTAAATAGATGATATTAAACTAAATAAATGGATTTTCTGGACTTCTGTCTTCATGTGCTGCTTGCACTTGTCACACATCAGGGACAGTCCCATTTCTGCCACCTTTATGGTTTATTTCAGATGGGCTGGTGGAAATAATGGAGAAAAAGCTTCCTTTCTGGGTTTGCTCCTCCTCAGAGGTTTTGGATTTGAGCTCACCTTTAGCTGCTCTCTGTTGCTCCTAAACTGAGATTTTTGGATGCAATAATGACTTAATTTATAAACCATAATTTAGAAGGAATTTACCTTAGAAAAGGTTGTATTTTATTGCCAGTTCTTCAATATTTTGGGGTATTTTATGAATCCTCTGGAAGAAGAGTTTGACTGAGATACAATTTCCCAGCATGGATTGCTGGTGAATGATGGGATTGCTGTGCCCAAGAAGTCCTGGATGCTTTTTGCAGGGAAGGGAGGTTTATTGTACCCCAGTCACCACTGACATTCTCCTGCTTTCGGGAAGGTTTTTGGGAGGCTTTTGCTGATGCCATGTCAATTTTATTACACTTACTCGCTTTCCTTTGTGTTCACTGCTTAGAGCAGCTGAATAAGGTAAAAACATGGATATTTTTGGTAGTTCATGTATGATTTTCCTGCTCTCTAAATCCTGGATATTATCACCTTTTCCAGCTGGCTCTTAACGTCAAGGTGGCTTTTGTAGGTATTGCTGCCAGATTTCCTTAGTGGCACCCAGGACTTACTAAATAATTGTCTTAAAGATTGAGAATGCAACGGTTCTGTTCAGTTATAATTCAGAATTTTTAAAAACAGGTGTTTTTTCTCAAGTTTGGGTAGAGGTTTTCGTGGATATCCACTGCCTTTCCAGCGGGGCGTTTGCTCTCCTGCCTTTATCCAGGGCTCTTGGTGAGACCCCAGTGTTCATGTGCCTGTGCTGGTTTTCAGAGCAGGAATAAATAGGGATACAACAGTGAAACTTCAGCTCCACCCCTTTGTTCCCCAAGATGATGGGTTAAAAAACCAAAAAAGTTTAAAAAGAAAACTGCTACTTGTGTTGAGGTGCTGTTGGGATGAGCAGGCTCACCTGGCCCTGTGCCTCCCACCCCAAACACCCCCCAGGTTATGGTGAGAACCTGCAAATCTTTTGAGACTTTCTAATCCAGGGTTTCAAGCTTTGATTTTTATTTTTTTTGGTTTTATCATTGTCACATCTCTGCTCAGCCAACTTTGATCCATGCTGGTGGAACAGAGCTTACATCTCTTACTGATCCTGTTGCTTTTCCACATGAAAGAGCGGGGCTGAGCACCTGGAAGTGTCTATTTTGTGGCTGATGTGGCCACATCCGACTTCAAACCCCTCTGCAGCCTCCCCGCGTCCCTGCACTGCCTGACCTACTTGTGCAACTTCTCAGCAATTCTTCAAAGAAACCAACTTGGAAGGCAGTAGACCTTGTTTTTTTGGAGAACATGGTGTTGAGGGAGGATGTGGGCGATCTGAAATGTCTTCGGGTTTGCAAGGACAAGGAACAAATTAAGAAGAAGCAAAACAAACAATTTAATGGTGATGGAGCTGCAGCTCCAGCGAGGAGAGGCTGTGGGCGTGCATCCATTTTATCTCGCTGCACAAGATGATTCCTCACCACAGAAGGTCATAAAAATCTCACTGCTGAGTACTGGAAGATAATTTTGCTAAAAGTTGGAAATGTTTTATTAGCAGTAAATATTTAAGGCCTTCGTTTACAGCAATCAGGGGACTGGGAGTACATCCCTTAGCTTGCAAATAAGCACGGAATTGTCACCTCAGATAAAAACTGAATGGCAAAACCTGGGAAATGAACTGTCAGGGCTGCTAATTATTATGTGTTGTGTAGACATTAATTACTCAGCGCCTGATTTGTTTTTTCATCAGTGACCTTTCCTGTTTGGTGCTTTGTAATTGGTTGCAGGTGATTAGAGAGATTTCTGATCACTTATAATTTTTGCTCCTGGCACTGCAATCCCAGTAAGAAAACATTTAATAGAATGGAGTGATGGGAACAAGAAATGAAGGGGAGCTGCTGGTGCCCTCCCTTCCCTGGCAGGTGTAGCTGGTTGAGTTCTGCTTAGCTCTCGTGCCAAGATGTGCCATTGGACAACATTTCTGCGCTGAGACAGGCTTTGGCCAAGCAGGAAGTGCAGAAATACAGAAGTTTTAGAAGATCCCATCAGTTTTTGTAGAGCTGTGGTGAGATTCTCTCAGAGCTTGGGCTGGGGATGGCTTGGGGAGCTCACACAGCCCGAGGACAAGGAGTGAAGTNGTTGGCAGCTTCCTCCATGGATAGAGATCAAAATACACCCTGTCCAGGGGGGTCACACAGCTCAAAACAGGCAGAGGAATGTCCTCTGCACTTTGGGTATCAACAGTTGGGTCCTGTGCAGCTTCAGAGCTGCTACACTGACACCTCATTAAAATTAAGACGATAAACCTGCAGCTTGTGGTGATGGTGACTAAAATGTGCTTGTTTCCTCAGAGAGGAGCTGGTACAACCCATCCCCTTCTGCTGCTTGGAGAATGAAATGAAGATACTTTATGTTGGTAGGGGAAAACCACAAGCCCCACGTGTGACTGTATCAGAAGAGAATTGTCCCTTTGTGTCACCAAAGCCTGACAGGTTCAGCTGCAATAACCTCGGGGAGGTTGATGGGCTCTATGCAAATGAGGAGAGGATCTCTTAATCAGCAGTTTGGAGAGACAGAGGCATCACTCAGACAATGAAAACCAATTTAATTTGTGTCATTACTCTGCATTTGAAGTAGGGAGGTGATGAACACATCATCCTCTCTGAGTGCAGCTCCCGCAGTTATCCTGGGCTTTTCCCTGATATGTGGACTGTCCACCTGAATCTCTGTGGGAAAACAGCTTTGGGAGAACATCTTTCAAACAGGTGCCTCTTCTCTGTGTCAGTAAAAGTTTTTGTGATGGAGCAGGAAAACTCATTTTAAGCAGCAGAAGACAATTGTAAGGGTTATGCACCTTACAAGTTCAATTTGGGAATCAGTTGGTGAATCCCTTTGACCTGCATGGCTGCATATTGATAATAAATCTATAGACACCACAATTGTTTGGAGAGATTGTCAGAGAAATCTCAGTGTTCATTTGTGAAGCAAATGACAATGAACAAATGGCATTGTAAAGCCTCAAAGTCCAATATGAATTTGTAATGCTCATCCCCACTTGATGAGACCAAATAACAGTTTGAGATATTTAATTTTTTCACTTTTTTTGGTTAGAATAAATCATGTGAGATCTCTATTTTGACAGCATTTTGCTTGGAAGTTAAAGCCCTCAGTCCCTGGGAGAGCTGTGCTGGGGATTAGGCTGCTGGAGTTTTCTCTTCAGGAGATAGATGACACTTGCAGAATGATTTTGGCTGACTCACTAAACAGTGTTTAAATGCACAGGAAATGCTTCTGCACATGGGATTTATATTTCAGCTACAGAAAACGGTGTCTGTTCCTTTGAGCTCCCATAATCAATCCATTGTGTGGGTAACACTGCTGGAATTGGTGAGCAGGAGGAAAGCCAGGGATGCTGGGGAAGGGCTGGGCCGTGGAGGGGCTGCAGCTGGGGGATGGTGCCGATCCAGGCGGTAAAAATTCAGAGTTAACATCCCCTGGCTTTGTTTTGAGAAGCAGCAGAGCCAGGATTAGGGCAGAGCTGGGTGGGCATGGATTTTGTCCGAGGAATGTCCTCCAGGAGCAGGAGTAGGGATGGGAGCAGAGCAGCTGCAGGGAGCAGCTTTCCTCCTGAGGGCTGCTGGAAATGAAGAGAAGCAAGAGCAGGTTCAGATGCTCTCGATTATTTATTAGCATTTATTAATAAGCCCATAGTCCACAGGATTGTGGTTCTCGTGTCCCTTTAGCTTAAGTGAGGAATCTTGTGTGGAAGGTTCGGAAGTTCATATCGGAAAAAAGGAGCAGGAAAAACTCTTTACAGTGACAGGAGGGTAGAGATAAAGACAAATCTGCAGTCTGAGGGCTCCTGGAGTGTCTAATTTGAGACTGGAGTGAAGCAGAGATGCAAAATCTCTTAGTTTTTTGTTTAATCTTCCTTAAAAACAGTGGATTTGGAAGTCAGGACAAGTCTGTGGTTTGGCAGGCGATGCAAAACAGTGCCAGAGGAGGCTGATTCCATAAACCTAGACCCAGAACAGAGCCAGGGATGTGAAAAGATGAAAATAAGCAGTAAATGATTTGTGTGCTTGAAGTGATCAAGGGAGAATTTTGGGTTGAGGAATCCCAGCCTGATGCTCAGCAATGCTCCTGTCCTGGGCCAGGCTTGGTTTGCTCCCCTGGGGAAACACCATCACCCCTCTCTGCAGCCTCACCTCCAGGTGCTCTGAGGAATGGCAGGATCTGCATATTGTGCTAATAAACTTCCAGCTGGGAAATGCCCCTCAGGTTTCTCTGGGAATGCTGCATTCAGCCCAGCCTGCAGCAGTTTGTGTCAATACAAACTCGGAGTGTAATGTATGGATTTCTGCTGGCAGCACATGAGAGATCAGCACTTCTCCAGGCTCTCATCAGTGCTCCCTGTTGCCAGCTCCCAAAGAACTGCCTCCACAAAAAAAAGTGGAATTTTTCTGTGCAAATACACAGTATTGCTGTGAAACGAATCCTCTCTATTTTTATTTTCTCTCCTTAAGTCGTTTTTTTTCCCTCTTGAAGAATGTGCTGTTCCTTTACATGAAATGAGGCTTGCACAAACCCGAGTTTCTTTTTAGGTTTTTTTGGAAGTTACAGCTTCAAGAACGACTGCAGTGGTGACTGGGGAGCAGCACTAAAAGAGTGTTGTTGCCTTTTCCTTTGGAGACAACTTCCTCTCTGTGTTCTGAAGTTTTTTTTTCAAAGCCTTCTGTTGACAAGGGATGCAGAAAATACTGAACCTGCTAAATTCAGTTTTTAGTGTGCTGTCTTCCGTAGTGTCACGTCGGGGAGGGAGCACAGTCTGGTCCCCTCAGTCCCTGTTCCACGCTGTTTTTCACTTGGGATGAAGGTGTGTGTTTGAATTCCTGGGAAGCTGCAGCCAAACCCTCCAGGCTAGGGGAGGTTTCTTTATTATTTAATGAAATTGCTTGGGCACTGCTGATGTTTGGGGGGAATGTAATTTGAATGCTGTAGGTTTTCAAGCCTGAAGATTCAGGTTCAGTGCTGCTGGTGAGGAAAATGCACAATTAATTTAATCACCATCTCCAGCACAGAATTTTAAAGGTGGGAAAAGCCCTCTAAGAGGAGTCCAAACATTAACCCAGCACTGCCAGGTCACCACCTGAGCACCAAATCTGCAGGATTTATGAAGAGTATCTTGCAATTCCTGTGGGATGAAATCCTGTGCTGAAAGCAGCACATTCTGAATGTGCCTCCTCCCTGGTTTGAGTCAATATCTCTCTGCCAAGGCAGAATGTTTCAAGAAATTGTCCATAGAAGTGTCTCTGTTGTTGGAACCTGCAATTTCTGAAGGATTTGAGTAGGTATGTGCTGCTGGCTCGATCTGCTAAGCAGGCAGGATCAGAATGTAGAGGTTTTTCAACCAGTCACCTGCTCCTTCTACCCCAGAATGATGAAGCATCCAAAGCACTCGATGGGCATATGGGAGATGAGGTTTGTGCTTGAGTGAGTACCCACCCAACGGGAGCAGCTCCAGCAGGAGAAAGCAGGAACGGGCTCCGTAGTAACTGCATTCGCTGGGGGCGTGGGGGAAGAGAAAAATGAAGATTCCATCCAGAGTCTCCCACGGAAGTTCCAAAAAAAGCCACCCGCGCTGGGTTCTGCGTGCAGGCACGATGGGCATGGAGAAACAAAAGCCCGGAGCGCGGCGAGGCGCAGCTCTGAAGGTTGTGCGTGGCAGGTGTTCAGTGAGACACCTCTTGTGCCTTGGCTCCGGGCCCCATGTGCCCACGGGAGCTCAGGGGTACCTGGGAGCCGGCTGTGCTGAGGAGAGCAGGCTTCCCAAAGTCAAAACCTGCAGGTTTTTTTTCTTTGTTTTCAGCAGCCACAGCTTCGGAGGTGTCTAAAAATATGTAGCGACGTTGGTGCTGGAGCGTCGCTTGACTCGTGCAAGTTGTTCTCCCAAACTTTCCCTGAGTGAAGTGATGAGTTGAACAGTTACAGTAAACAGAGTAATATTTTGATTGGTACAAAACCTTTCGTTTCTTCTTGATGTCTAATTAGCGAAGCTCTGAATGTCAAATATTTACCCGCTCTCCCCAGCGCTGTGCTCACTTCAGTGGGGCTCCATCTGGCTCTGCCTGCCTCGAGCCTGTTTGTAGATGGAAAAGATTTCCCAGACCCAGGGCTGGTGCTGGATCCCACCTGTTCCCCTCCAGGTCTCCTGAACTGGAAGGGAGCTCTTTCCTCCAGCAGATGCAGGTGGAAAAGAGAGCTGTGCAAACCACAGGGAGCTGGTCCATGGGTGGAACTCTCAGGCTGGGAGATGTCAGACCACGGCCTTGCTAAAAGCTGCTGATGGATGGGAGCAGCAAATCCATCATAAATGTAGGCAAAATGTCCCTTGAAACTACCAGGGATGCAATTCCCCAGTACAGAACGTGGTGTAGAAGCCTTTGGTATCCACGGAATCCCAGAAAGGTTCGGGTTGGAAGGGATTTTAAAGCCCATCCATTCCACCCCCTGCCATGGCAGGGACACCTTCCACTGTCCCAGGCTGCTCCAAGCAACATCCAACCTGGCCTTGGACACTTCCAGGGATCCAGAGGCAGCCCCAGCTTCCCTGGGAATTTCATCCCAGCCCCTCCCCACCCTCACAGGGAGGAATTTCTTCTCGATATCTACTTTTCAGGGATTCTCAGGGACTTCAGTAGCAACTGCATTACAGGAGCAGGGGTGTCCTCTGGTTGTGACTTCCTCATATCAAATTGGAATCCAAACTATAGCCCAGGAAATGGGTGCTTATCTTCAGGCAAAATGTCAGACTTCTTTTTCTGCCTCTCCTATCTGGGATGTGTTGATAGTGCAAAAAAAGAGCTTGTATTTCCTTATATTATTTTTGCTGCATTTCTGGTGCTCGCTGAATTCTGGTTTCATAAACAACATCTCCATCTGCCATATGTTCTCTGTGTGACCTATCCCCAGCTACCAAACATGTGAAGCTCTATGATTAAAGCATGTATTGAACAAGCTTTTCATTTTTTCCTATTTTTTAAAATTTTATTAGCATGGGGTTCGGATGATCTAATGGGAAATGGCTCTGCCTCAGCCTTTTCTGTGGGGTTTAGGTTGGTTTGTTGTCAGCTGAGAGCTGCATTGAGTTATCAGTGAAAGAGTTTCAGCCTTTAGTGAAGTCACAAGGTGGAAAAAACAAGGTTGGAGTAGTCCCAGGTGGAAAGGCTGAACCCCAGGGTGTGGGGAATGGAGCAAGGCTGGGGGTTTTGGAGAAGAGACCTCGTGGATTGGGGGAACTGAATGAAGCAGTGGAAAAGGATCTGAGCAGGTTACTGCTTTTGTCCCATGGCAATCTGAAAATAGCAAATAAAAGTAACCCAAGACAGCCTCTTTCTCTGCAAAACAAATTAACAATAACAAGAATTAATTTAGTGCCTTAAAATATCAGTATAACTGACTTTGCATTTGAATTTCTCCTTTCAGGTACTGGAAATTTGACTGAAGTCTACATATCATGCACTGGAGAAGGTAACAATTCTTTAATCCTAATTCTGATGTGTTAGGGTTAATGTCTCTTTATTCTTAACATCAATGCATTGAATGTCAGAATCTTCTTTGCATTGTTTGTGCTGTAAAGGATCTGCCCTGGAGTTTCTCTGTGCCTTGACAGGGGGTTTTGATTTTCCTTTTTAAAAGAATATGTAAGTGTGCATTTAAGTTCTTAGGGGTGTATATGTTGCATTTATGCAATTCTACATTGGAAGGCTTGTGGAGAATGTGGAACAGTTTGCCTTCAGCTGTTATTGTAAATGGAAAATTGTAAATGATATATATTTAACAGGATGTATGGATGTTATAGAATGAATCTTTTACAAAAGGATATTGAGATCTTGCTATCAATAACGTTTCAGGGGTTTTTTTCTGGTTAGGCTCTTGTTGTTCTTGTCAAGAGATTTTCAAAATTGGTGTTTAATTAATCATTGAATGATTGACTCTGCAGTTGAATTAGTCAAAAAAACCTGTGGTGTTTCTGAAACTCAAATTTTCTTAATGGCCTCTCAGTTTGAATGTTAAAGGGAATCAATATTGTTAGTGGAGAGGTGGGTTTTGTTCTATAGAACCTGAAATTTTCTTGAGGGGTTTTTTTCCAACATGCTTTTAAGTATGAATTATGTTGTTTCCAAAGGAGAACAAGATGTTTTCAGCGCTGGCAATTATTTGAAAAATAAGTGTTGTCTCAGTTTTAGATGTTATTACCATATCTGTTCAGAGAGACTACAGATGGTTTCTGACAAAAATATTTAATTTCTCAATTCTTGGGAGTTTCTCCTTAGTCCTGGGTGGTGTTCACAATGAAAACTGAAGATGGAGATCAAGTAAATATTCTTATTCAGCCTGGCTCTTTCGGAATGTGCTATCTTGGTGTGAGGCTTTCAAAGCCAGAACGATAAATTCTGTGGTAGATCACTTTCTAGTCTTTCTAGTGCTCTGAAAGGAAAAGCTTATTTCTTAATATAAAAGATAACTTTGAATAATGGACTCTTCATCCCTTTGGACAGTACTCCTAAATTAGCCTCAGAGCTCCTTCTCAGGTGGAATCTCATTTTCAGGTTCCCCACGGTAAAAAGGAGATGCTGATCCCCATTTCATGTGGGAAGTGTTTTCAATCTGCTGATGAAAAGTACTTCTGAAGAGTTGGGCAACCTTGATTAATTGGGCCTGAATAAGAAGTGCAGGATCAAATCTCAGGATATTATTTTTAGGCTGCAGCCTTGTGTTCTGCATTCCAAATCCTTAAATGCCAGTTTGATAGGAAGTGTGAAGGACTGGAGCAGACAGTTCTGTGCACGCTGGTAATGGCTTGCAAATGCTGACACCACCCCAGACAGGAGGATGGAAATTGCTTTCTGTTTACAGAGCCACCTAAATATTGGGTAAACACTCCTCATTAGTGGGGATGTGACTGGAATTTGGGTTAAATGCCTCCATTCTGGGAGGTGAAGGGGTTTCTGAAATAAAAGCTGAGTGTGGGGAAGCGCTTGGTGAATGTGAACCATTAAAAGGTCAGCGATGCCCTGTGGGATGTTTAGGTCTGGGAATGGCAGCACAAGGCAAAATTGGGTTTTTGGGGTGTGTGGGAACAGCAATGTCACCCAAGCTGCTGAGATGTCCCCAGCAGTGAACTTGGTGTGTCTAAAGCCTGCCCCTGCCCCAGTGGCAGCCAACCTTGGGCTCCAGCGTCGTGCTCTCAAAGAGCAAGCACAGCGCGTTTTTTAGGGAACAGTGGTCACACACTCCGCTGTACTTGACAAAATGACACCTTTGGGGAGTGCAGATGCAGCCTTTATACATATCTCATCCCTGGGGGAGGGCAGGATTTTGTGTCCCACACTCCTCAGCAGCTCGTGGGCCTTGCTGAGTCAAAGCCAGGCCCTGAGGAAGCCAAGTTTGGGGTTTTGCTTCTGTGCTTGTGACTCAAAACTGGCTGTGGTTGTCCAAAGTGACTCCAAAAGCAGAGATTTGAAAGGAAACATTTGTGCATTGTAGTGGTATAATTACAAAATTCTACTTGATTACCTGTCGAGCTAATTAAAACAGTGACAGGCCAACAGTCCTCTTAGAGTTTGTAGCATCTGTGCTTTGTGTTCCACAACCAGGCTTGCAGTGTAATCTTAATTAGAATTATTACCAGCAGACAATGTACAGTTGTGCTGGAGGAATGTCCTAAAACTGAATGTGCTGGGTGAGAGCTCTGCAAAAGGAGATTCTGGTGAACAATCTGAAAAGCAGCTGGGTTTAGGGCATGGTTTGACAAGACTGGGACTGGTTTTATGCACTGGCAGCTTCCCCTTTGCCTGGTGTGTGATGTTTGTGTCTGGCAGCTCTTGGCTGCTTGGCTCTGCTGCTCATTCCAGGTGGGAACAGGCTCAGCTGGAAGTGCTGGGGGTCAGTGTGTAAGAGGATTACTTGGATGGACACTTCACTGCCTCCAATATGGAATTTTTAGATCCCTCCTTCAAAGACAAAGAGTTGTTTGCAATCTCCAGGCATCCTTCTGCTTCCCAGGATCCCTAGCTGCCTCCTTCCCTGGCTCCTCATTGTCAGATGTGTCTGCCACCATGTCCTCCTGCTCTTTTCCTAATCCTCTGAAAACCTCCTGTGTCCTTTCTTCCCTTCTTTATTATCTCTCACTTCCCTCCCAGCCTGATTCCCTTCTCCCACTTTTCACCTTGTGTGCCTCTCTGCCATCCCTTTCCTTGGCTGTTTCCTTCTCCCCTTATCAGTTGGGTTCCTCATGCCACCCAAAAAACCCCACAAATAAAAACAGAATCAGTTGTTTTAAAGTAATTTGATAAACAGAATCACCAAAACCTCCTTTTTATGGTGGATTAAGTTGTGGTTTTTAGAGGATGAGCTGGGAGAGAACATCCTAATTTGCAGCAGAGTGAAATGGCAACTTTTTGATAGAAGCTGGGTTGTAATTAATTATTGCAGAGTCTGCATTGTGCTTGAGGTTTGGGGTATTTGGGTTTGGGGTTTTTTAATGCTTTGAGTAATATTTAAGATGGAGTCCTCATGCCTTGACTTTTCACCTTAAGGTCACGATGAAGGCTTGAGGATAAAGTTGTATTCAGTCACAGGTGCCTGGCCAGATCTTTTCCTTGCAAACAGATTTTGGAAGAACAGGAAATTACCAGGTAATAGCTCAAGGGATGTGCCTCATTCCAGCATTTCAGAGTATTTTCTTTCAGAATATGTGTGAGATGTGCTGTCTGTGTTCCCTGAGTGGGAATATGGGGCTGAAGTGACCCCAAGGAATGTCTGGGAAGGCAGCAGGGCCATTAATTCTGAAATCTGACATGAGGAATACTTTGGCACAAAGCAAGTCTGCCCTTCTGCACTTGTTTGATATTGTAAAAGAGATTATTGTGGCCTTACAAGAAGGTTAAGATGTCGTGAAGTTTAATATACTCTGGAAATAGTCCTGTTAAAGCCACTGCTGCTTGTGATTGATGAGGCAGGTTATGATGGGAGCTCTAAATCTTGTGTTTGTGTGTGCAAATTGCTATTTCCCAGCCTTTTCAAGGTTGCCAACTTTATCTTGTGGTGCAGCCCATGTTTAAGGATTTCATGTTGAATTAGCCTTTGATTAAGGGCAAAGGAGCTTTGATGATAAAATGCCACTACCAGTGGTTCTGTGGACTGGCTTGGAATAACTTATCAATCACTCTCCATGACTGAGGACACACTGTGGACATGAGGGTCACCCTTTGAGGATTAATTTTTCTGAGATAAACAGCTCATGGCTGTTGGATGATTATGGTCAGAAGCAATTAGGGCATTTTTAAACTGTTCTTTACTACAATAAAGAGTCACTAGGCTGAGTTTTAAGCCCCTGCTTAAACAGCTGGGTCAAGATGTGTCAGCCTGGGTTCCAAGGTGTTATTGAATGATAGGAGGTGCTGAGAGTTCTGGCACAGGTGAGTCCTGGCAGTTTGTTTTCCCTATTTTTTTTTTCCTATTAACTGAATTTCTGCACCTTTTAGGGGAGTAACTCAAATGGCCAGCTGGTGGTTCTGTGGAGTCCCCTGTAAATAGCAATCATCTATTTTCCAGGTATTCTGAAGAGCATTTCACACCTGGCTTAGGTTCCAGGTGTCACTGCCTGTTTCTGATCCTCTGGGCTCCAGGTTTCCATTTTTCTGTCTCTTTTTTTTTAATTCCTGCAATGCTGTCATCAGCTGAGCTGAGAGAGAGAATGGACCAGTACAGTGTGAGGACTTCTCATGGCTGGAAAAGTGGTGGAGCCTGGAAGCCAAAGCATGTCTGAGATAAATTCCTATTTCATAAAAAAAGGGAGAGCCCCATACACCAAAGATATGGGTAGCTGCTGTCACAAGCACTGCTTGAAAGGAATGAGAAACTGTCTTCTGGAGGGATTAGTGTAGTGAGGAATAAACTGCTGAATCACCGGCAGCAAGGAAGAAATAGGGAGTCGAAAGGCTCTGGAAAAAAATAAAATGGCTGCTGGAATTCAATTAAAATCACAGTAGGATTTGCTATTGGAGATGGAACATCCATCACCCCGGATCTCGTGGTGCCTGCTGCCTCAAGGGGTGCTTAAGTGAGTGTAGAGCTCCTGAAAAATGCTGGAGTGACAGTGCTGCAGTAGGAGAGTCCCCATTTCCTCCCAGACAGATGTGTTTTCCCCAGCACACCTTGGAGTCTGGATTGCTGCTCACTCTTCAGGCATTGACACTTTTTCATAGATTATCTGAGGCAGGAGTTGCAGTTTATCCTACAGCCTGGAAGAGGAGCACCCTGTGGGAATGCTGCTTGGGCTCTGGTGCTGCAGATCAATTGGGGGGTTTTATGATTATTTTTTTCTTTAAATAATTTGGATTAATTAATAATTTTAGTTATTTAAGGATGTGCTCGTGAGGGGCCGAGTGGCTTGAACAGCCTCCACTTGTGTCATCAGTGATGTCCACGGTGCAGATCCAAAAAAAGCCCGAAACACCCCTAAAAGCAGCTCTGTCCTCAAGTGAAGGACACAAAATCAGGTTGGAGATGGTTGGATTTTAGTCAGATTAAACTTCACCATTTTGTTTGGCTTTCAGTGAGCGTTTCTTGCTGCAGGTGGGACAGGAGGAATGGCCATGGCTCTGACCGTGACTGAAATGGCTTCTTTGCTATCAAATCTTGTGTTAATCATTTGAAATGCCTTCAACGTGCCCTCAGCGATTTGAAATAGCATCAATTAACATTTAGGAAATTAATTTCCGACTCCTGGAATATTAAACATTTACTTTACAGATGGAAATGAGGTGTACTGACTGTGCACCTCTCGTGCCCCTTAACCCACATCCTCATATGGCAAAAAATGCTAAATTGGCAAACACAAAGGTTTGTTTGGGTGCTGGAATTGTGGCACATGGAATTATTGCTGCCAGCTTTGATACTGCACCAGTGCCATTAAATTCTCTGCTCAGATTCAAGGCCAGGTTGGACAGGGCCAGTGGAAGGTGTCCCTGCCCATGGCAGGGGGGGAACTGGATGGGATTTAAGGTCCCTTCCAACCCAGACCATTCTGGGATTCTGTGATACTGAGAAATGTGGCTAAATATTAGGAAATCCCAAACTGAAGCAATGTCTGGATGAAACAGCTGATGCTGTCAGCCCCTCATGGGGTGCTGTGGCACACTTTGATTTTACTCCTCCTTTTAAAAGATTTGATACCTTGAAATAAACAAACAGAAAGGAAGGTTCTTCAGGAAATCTATAATGAGAGTTATTAATTTTTGCTCTGCAGATTAAAATATTCAATCTAATCTTTGCTAGAACGGATTTTGTCACCCTTTCTATTATCAAGAAAAGTATTATAAATGTGATTCTGCAGAAAGGTGTTAAAGAAATGTTTCCCTGGTCTCTCTGTCTTTATGTTGGTCTTGGGTACCTGTTTGCATCCCTTGTCCCCCTGGAGGGGTTTGGCACATGGATGCATTGCTCCAAAGGATCCATCTGCCAACTGAATGGAGGAGAAATATTCCTTTGGGTCAATTTTGAAGTTTTGTTTTTCTTTGAATTTTGAGCCTTAATTTCTCAGGGTCACATCTGTCCTTATTGAGAAGGAAAATAAGATGGTTTTAGTTTGCTTAATTCATTCAAACTGACCATTGTTCCCATTTATACCATTTTAAGAACAATACCTTTATCTCCTTACTAGGAAATACATCTTTTGTTTTGATTTCTCTTAATACTCTTTTAAAATGATTAATCTTCACATACCACGTTGCAAATTCTGGTGGGTTTTTGTTGAATTTGGAAGGGATCTGTAGAGGTGATGTAGGGCAACTGCCCTGCTCAAAGTTTTCTAGTAAAATGTTATTTTAGGACTTACTGAGTGGCAGCTGTCCTCAATACACCATGTGGCATAAAGAAGGAATTGGAATATGACTCACTTTTTGTCTCCAGTCTGTAATTCCTTCTGCTCTTTTCTCATCACTTCAGCTCCCTCGCCACTTCTAAATCTTTTAGGAGTTATCACTTCAGTCTCACAGCCACTATTTTCATTCCTCTTCACGCAGAACAACTCCTGGCCATCAGTTCTTTCCTGTGCTCCTATTAGATCTGTATTTTCCTTTGTGCTCCTGACTCACTGCCAGCTCTGAGCATGCAGAGTTGTGTGGTGCTTGTCCCTCCCTGGAATCCGTGTATTTCAAGAGTTTAATTGCCCACTATTGGAATTTCCAGAACATGGAGCCATACAGGCAGTAAACTGCATTTCATGCACTGCTGAAGTTAATGGGAATTTGGATCAGCTTTGTGGTGCCCTACTTCAAAGTAGTTCAAAGATCTCTTATTTCCTCATTTTCCTCTTAATCTTCGCTCCTCTCATTCCCCAAGAATTATCACAATTCTACTGTATCACCTGCTTTGATACAGGAGATCTTATCTTCAGCACAGTCCTTGAAGTCTTTTTTCTTCCATAGGAAGCAGACGGGGGAAAAAAACCTGTTTTCGTGCTGAACAGATGTGTCCTGGTTTTCTTTTGTTTTTATTTAGGTTTTGCCACAGTCTGTTATCCTAGAAATAAAACACCTCATCAGAGGCTGATGATGGGAGCTACCTCTGGGTTTTTTTCCCCCTTTAAAATGTCACTGGAGCATCTCTTTCACTTTTCCTTGGTGACTTCTTTGGCAGCACTGAAGCCGCTGTGGGTTGTGCTTTGTGACACCCCTGGAACTCGAGCTCCACTATTGACAATCTCATATTGGTAATTCCTTTTGATGCAGCTACAGGAATATATTGTTCATAACTTCTTTTTATGCATCAAGATCTTAAACTGATCTTCAGCTTTCAAGCATTCCAAATGCCTTGGGTGTTCTGGGGACCACCTCGCTCCGATGTCAGTAGACGGAAGATTAGGAAGATTGGTCAATTAGGGAGAAATCCTTCCCTGGGAGGGTGGAGAGGTCCTGGCACAGAGGAACTGTGGCTGCCCCTGGATCCCTGGCAGTGCCCAAGGCCAGGCTGGATGGGGCTTGGAGCAGCCTGGGACAGTGGAAGGTGTCCCTGCCCATGGCAGGGGTGGCACTGGATGGGCTTTAAGGTCCCTTCCCACCCGAACCTTTCTGCAGGTGTTGTACAGATGCTGTTACCTGATTACTCTTCATCTGATGGTTTTCAATTAATTACTTTAGTCTAAACTTTTCCAAACCAAGGTGTAAGTGGTTTATTTCAGGGGGTCTCTGCCCATATTTCTGTTCTGAGATGTAAACCTGGGCTCTCTCCCTCCTCTGCCGAGAGCCCCCAGCAGCTTGGGGTCGTGAGGCAGCATCACCAACACCCTCAGCCAGGAGCTGGGCTGTTTCTCTGTCACAGGGAGCTCTCAGCTCTGGAAGTTGCTGTGGTTTGGAGCCGAGCTGTGGAGCTGGGCCCAGCCTGGCTCCCCGAGCTGTGCTCTGCAGCCCAAGCTCATCGTGCCCAGCTCTCAGACCCAGCGTGGGCTCGCTGCCTTTGGGCTTTGCACAGGGACCCCCCCAGGAGCTCCTGTCATCTCTGCTGCATTTCCACCTCTCTGTCTTCAGTGCTTCCTGCAGCTTGCTGCAAGTCACAAGTCACATTGTCTTTGCTGGTTATGCTGGCTCTGGCCAGGGACCTGCACTTGTGGGGTTGGGTTCGCTTTTTATCTTTTGAGACCTTCCCCCCCCACCCTTCCCGCCCTTCATCCCCTGTGTTTACCATCTGCATTTTAGAGATACATCTCAAGTATTTTTATAACCCTTTATACTGTGTTTTCAACTTGGTTAATTGCACTAAAGTTGGCTTTCTGCAGTAACACAAAGTGCTTGCAGTCTTTTTTGTTCTGTTCCAGCCTGTAGCAGGAGAAATCACCAATTTCCAGATGACTTTCATTTTCCTTCCTAAGCCATTTTCGTGTAATTCCGCATTCCGATGCGCTCTCGGCACTAAAGCTCTTTATGCTGTGGTGTATTTTTAACTAATGATGTGTCACTGTACCAGCTTGGATTTTCTTGTATCTATTCTGTAAACAACTAAAGTTCCTTTTGAGGGGGAGGAGGAGGAGAAGAAACAGTGCCAGAGTGTTACAAGTCGTGTTCGTCTTCATGCAAGCAAAAGAGATCAGCCTGGCCTAGGACCAAATTAATTAAATGTTCCATTTAGTGGAAGATGTCAGCGAGGAATAGATAATTCTTCCCATCTGAAGTGCTTGGCTGGTGGAGAAGAACAGCTCTGTGTGAGCAAGAGGCCTCTGAATGTTACACAAATGTCAAAGCCGGAGGAAAAGTTCTCAGGCTGAGCCTTTGCTGGGGAATGTTGTCTCCTGGCTGGGTTTTCAGCTCCCACTTTGCCATTACGAGGGGCAGCAGCAGCAGAGTGCTCGGGGATTAAGGATACTCAGGAGCATCAAGAGATACTCAGAGGAGTTATTCCTGTTAGTGGATTGCAGTGCCAGGTCCAGGAGGGATGGGAGAACATGTGGATTTAAAGGATAAATGGACAGAGTAGCTGTTCTATTTATATTTCATGAACTGCCAGTTTGGACACACAATGAGGAGAGAAGGGTAAACCCCCTGGGATTGAAGGGATGTGGTCAAAGTAAAACAATGGATTGACAAGAAGGGTTTTTTATTCTTAGCAAAGTGTGGGAGGAGGCTGCAGTGCTCTCCTATCTGTAATTTTCTGTCATAATTGAATATAGCTGTAGTTTCTGAAACTTTATATATCCATAAAATCAGTTACCTGGAATATGTCTGTTGAATTGCAGTGCTGTAATCTCACATGCTGTGCAGCAGGTAACTTTAATAACCATTTCCTGATGTAATACTGCCCTCTGCTTAAGGAATGCCAAACTTCATTGCAGAGTTGTACACTTACACCAAAACACACCTGAGCAAAAATATGCGTGGTTTTTATCCAGGATTTTGGATCATTTTGGGTCGGAAGGGATTTGTGGGATGCAAAATGTGAGCACTCACTGGATCAACTCTACTGCAAGTGGATCATTTTACCTATCTGGATTCTTATCAGAGTTGTAAAAATAGTGTGATTTTTTTTGTTATTCTGCTCTAAAATGTTTATATAATAATTTAAACGTTCTTATGAGAGTCTTGAATAGAGGTTGTTAGGTAAAAGACTTAAACTAATTCAGGTATCCATGAAAATTAAAATGGCTTGTTTTGATTAATCTGCTTGAAATAAATGTCTGAAAGGTGAAAAATTGTTTGCTTGTCATGTGAAGTGACTTAGTGCACTTCACACCCTTCCCGCCCTTCATCCATAGGCCATCCATCAGGCCACTGCACATCTGCTCAGAGCCCCTGCAAGCATATTTCACGTGGGACAGCAGTATCTTCAATTACTCTTCTCAGAGGGAAGCAGTTCCCCACTTCACTTGATTTCTTTATCAGTTTATGGTCCACTTCACAGGCAAAAGCTGGTTTACACTGGTGTTGGTTATCTACACAGCACTGCTTTATGTCACTGTTTTGGTTGAGATTTAACTGTGCAAAGCTGAGCACAGTTAAACCTTCCCAGGATTTGACCAGCTTGATGCGGTCCCTGGTTCCCTCCGTGATGCTCTCGGCACTGGGGCAGGCAAAACTTGACAAAATAAATACATGGGAGATGCCTCAAGTGGGTTGTAGATGCAGAGAGAGGGGTTGAGGCAGAATCACCACAGCACACAGATTTCTGGCAGGGTTTCTGCTTCCCAACATGAGTGAGAAATATCAGAGGCACGAATGCCATCACCAGGTTTGGGGGTTTTTTCTCCCAGTTCACGTCACTCTCAGCTCTCTTGATGGAGCCTCAGCTTGTGAGCACTGGGGCATGTCTCAGCCTTAACCAAGGAATGAAACCAGCTGGGCTGGGAGACATTAAAATATTAACAAGGGAATAATCAAGATATTGAGTCTCTGACAGCTGTCTGGCACCAAGGTAGCACCTCCTGCCCACAGAGGGGAAGGGGCTGCTCTGTGCAGGAGGAGGGTGAGATCACAGAGCCTCCATCATGTGGGAGAGATTTAAATAGGATATCAGGAAGGAATTGTTCCCTGTGAGGGTGGGGAGGCCCTGGCACAGGGTGCCCAGAGAAGCTGTGGCTGCCCCTGGATCCCTGGCAGTGTCCAAGGCCAGGCTGGATGGGGCTCGGAGCAGCCTGGGACAGTGGAAGGGGTCCCTGATGATTCAGAATTCCTTTTTAGAAGTCTGGAGTTGGTGACACAAAGTGACAGAGTTAAAGCTTGGTGTTCTATATAAATATTCGATGTGATATGTTCTGCTTTATTAGGGAAATCTGTTTGGCATTCTGCTACACAGGAACTAATTGGGTCCGTAGTGAGTGCATAAATTAGGGCTGCCTTATGCAGCACCACTAATTTATGCACATGGAGGTTTGAAAATGTTCTAGGCATCTTGAGAAGAGTTGTGTGGTTTTGGTAAGTGAAAAAATGGCAAAATAACTAAAGAATGTACACTTATAGGAATCTCCTTCCCACAGCATTCCATGCAATTGTACTATAAGTAAAATGCTGAGAAATGTGTGAGGTACTTAGGGTCAAGAGTGTTTCAAGCTCTCATCTATCAGAGCTGACCGGATAATTCACAATTTGTAATTACTGGGCTAATTTAGCATGATTTCCTTGTAATGGCGTGTGTGAGGATTAATATCTTGTATTTTCAGAAGGAATTGGTGAACATTTGTCTCCATAAAGGCACCAAGCAAAGCTGTGAGACATGAAAAGGTGCAGGGATAAGTGTCGTGTCCTATCCTGTGGAATATGGAAAGGATAATATGGAATTTGAGTGTACCAAGCATATGAAGAGGATTGCTAATGGAGACTGGGGCCAAAAGGTTGTTCCTTTCTTTATTTCCATTTAAGTAGTACAAACCAAGTACGATGCAAAGACTGCCAGGCTTGCAGTCTCACTGGGATTTATTTGGGGGGCCCCAACTCCTCAGCACAGCCATGTTTGAAGCATTTTTCTGCCTGGAAGCAGCGTTGTAGATGGATTTGGAGCTTCCACACCAAGTTTCAGTGACTGCCTCCAAGGCATGCTGTTTTCCAGACTGATTTTACCTGGGGAATTAATACTTCCATCATCTACGAGCACTCCTTTTTCCACAAAGATAGTTTAGGCTTACAGAGGTGTTCTCAATATATAATAACAATGTGTCTAGAATATACCCTTTAATTAAAACAAAAGAGCTTGAGAGGAGCGAAATAAATCCACCTCTAAAATGAGTAAGTGCTCACAAGGCTTCCATTTAATCAATAGCGGTGTCGGCAGTGATTGCGAAAACTTGAGCGCAGCGTTTTAATCAGGGATGTTTTTCCTGGCACGGGGGCGGAAAATACACTGATTAATTAATTTCTATTCCTGGAATGAGCCAGCCTCCCAGCAGAGCTAACCTGAGCAGCTTGGTGACGGGGCAGCGTGCACTGAAAATGTAAAGATGTAAGAGGTCCCTGAGCTGATGTCGTCAGAGCCGAGGCAGAACCCGCGGCCGGGCCGGAGCTGATTAACGAGTCCGAAAGAACAAGTGGCAAAACTCGAGTGCTGGGAGAACCTGGTGCTGCTTTTGATGTAGGGAGTTTATTGAACTTTTTTTTTTTTGCCTGGCTGGGAGCTATTTTACGACTTTTTCGAGGGTAGTTTTGATGTTGGGGCTGTTTTAGACTAAAGAGCTGTGCTGGCTGATTTGCACGGCGAGCTGGCTCCGCAGCCCGTCCTCGCTCAGCGCGGGAGCCGGGTTTGCTGTGCCCACGTGAGATGGGAAAGGTAACCAGCTTCCTTCCAGGAGCTATCGATGCACTAGTTGCATATAATTAGGGATGTTAACAAGGGCATTATTGTGCTAATTATTATGCCTAATTACAGGGGGAAAAAACTAGAAAATTTCATGGCCACTTTCTGCTAGACAGAACTTAGAAGCTTTCCAGAGACTAAATACATTAATTAATCCACTGTGCTTGTTTAAATAGAAGAATGTACTAAAATATTTTCTGTTTCATGGGGAAAAAAGGAGAAATAAGAGTAAGTGACCTTTCTGGAGAAGCAACCTATTTAAATAAGTAAAACTAAATAAATATAATCACAGAAATGTTGGTTTTAGTGATCCACTTGATGAAACAGCCCAGCAAAAGCAGCTGTAGGAGAACAGGATGTAAACTGGAATGTGGGGAAGAAGAATGAAGAGGAGAGGAGACAGAAGTATTTTGTACTGGCTTTGGTGGCAAAACTGGCTTATTGAGGGACTCTGGGGTGCAGAAGGGTGGGCTGGGAAGGACTCAGAACTCACTTGGAATATCCCATGGAGAAGTTCTTCTGGCACTTTGTGTAGAGAGGTGGCCAAGGTGTCAGGGCTGAAAACACTTCAGCAGGAATTTGGATGAGGGGAACCAGGGTGTGTGTGGTGTTAAAACCTGTTTGGAATCTGATCCCAATTTTTCACACTGCTCGAAATCCATGGGAGCGAATGGACTGACATGAAGTCCCACTGCTGAAGTGCACATGTCTGAAAGCTCACTGGCTCCTAAAATCACCCTAAAGCAGCTCAGGGCTTTATTGGAGCCAACAAAAACCGTGGTGACGCTCGGTGCCATCGCTTTACGCGCTGAGGATTTTGGGTGGTGTGCGAGCGTAGGCGGCCGTGCTTTTCAAAGTGCCTTTACTGGACAGCTGCAATTTGCCCTTCCTTCACTAAAACCCAGGGATGGATGTTGTGATCCACTGAGAGCGACAGGAACTGTGCAGAACTTCCAGTGTGGATCTGGTTATTACAAACTGTGCCTCAAATTCCCTTTTCTGCTGCTCTCGATGTCACCGGGTTCGTGACTTTATCATGCTGTGAATCAAGGCAGACTTTAAGAGGACAAGAACTCTTTAATTTCTTTTTCTCACAGTTTATTTGCACAAGAGGGTAAGAATTCCAGCCTGTCTGTGCTATTTGAAGGAGTTAGAACAGTTGGATCATTTATTTAATGGGAGCTTTGAGCAGTGTCATTGAAGTAAGAACAATTTGTACTTTGAGGAGCTACTTTGGGTAGAACTTCACCCATTTCCACCCTTTTCAGCCCTGCCACAATTGCTGTTTTCCAGGAGATCAGTGCTGTGTATTGCAGGGAAATCATCGAGTCAAGAAGATCTTGTGCACCAACCACCTCCAAAGCTGAGCACTCCAATCAGTTCACTCAAATATTCATTAGGAGAGCAAACCCCTGCTGATTGCAATGAGAATTTTGTCTGCAGAAAGCTTTTGTGACTCGGTCTCGAGTGGTGCTTTAGACTTCTTAAGAGTCTTTCAGATTCTTGGCTTTAAGATAATCTCTCCTAAAAATAATGCAAATTGCTCTAAAAACCTCATTCCAAATTGGTGATATTTTTCCAGTGGGTCAAATGGACTTTGGGCCGAGACAGGAAACTTTATTTTCTAAGGGTTTTAGGATCAATGTATTTTTGTGTGCTTGCAGCTGTACAGCAAAACTAGTCTTTGAATGATGCAGGGTTAATTAGGATAGCCATGTTCTGACTAAATTAATTGGTTCATCTAAAAATTTACCCCTTTTCTTGAAAGCCATTCCAAAAAAGTAGAGTTTGCAGAATATTTAATTCAGTCTGGAGGCAAAACGTTGCACAGAGGGAGGGAGGCTGCAGCGAGCACTTTCTTGTTCGACTGTCTGAGAAAAGCTGTCACTTAAAAGGCCCAGAAGCTGCCAAGAAAAGTTTATGGAATCTCCAGACTCACTTTTTTGCATCAAAAAGGGCTTTGAATAAACCTTAACTTTTTCTGACAGTGAAATTTTTGGGACTCTGAAATTTCCTGGGAGTTCTTCTGCAGTGAATCTCCCCTTCCCTGCTGTCATCACTAAAGCAACGCGTTCCCTGAGGGATGGGTGAGCACCCGGGGAAAAGACCAAAGGCTAATGATGCACATTATAATTAAAGCTAATTAGAGAGTGGGACTGCAGATGGAGGAAAGAAGGGAAGCTGAAAATTTGGGGTTTGTGTATAGCTCAAAATCCCAACGAAGTTAAAGGTGTGGAAGGGGCAGGAGTGACCCCTGGGGCTCCCACCCCCACATCTCTGGGGCACTGGGGGGAAATGTTTCTAAAAATAATAATAATTAAAATAATTGTGCTGGTTTTGATAGGAAGTGTGGGAATGCTGGTCATTGTCCATCACAGCAACCTTCCTTTCAGCTTGGCAAAGGGACACTTGGCACTGCCAGCATGTTCTGTGTCTTCCAAGGTTTCTATAGGAAGTGGAGGCTTTCAGTCCTGAACAGAAATAATAAAATCTCTGGAATAACTAAATTCTTACATATGAGATGTGTTTTACCTACTGGGAATAGTGTTGGGATCCCCAGGACTGGATATTTCCCTGACTGATAATTTGGGGCTGTGTTCTTGGACTGGAGCCTTGCTGAAAGAAGCAACATTTCCAACTGGCCTCATTTTAATATTTGGTTTGCAAGTTAAAATAGGAGATTTTGAGTTTTATTTTGGCTTTGGAAAGCTCAGTGACTGCTAAAATTTGTGGCATTAAGGGCCTGAAATGTTTCTTTGCTAATGTCTTTTAAGACTAATGCCTGGAAATGTCTGTAATTCCCTGATAAGTTTTGAGGGAAATGAAGGTATTTAAAAAAAAAAAAAAAAAAAAAAAAAAAAAAAAAAAAAAAGGAAAGCAATGTCCTTTACTTGTATAATGCAGGAGTGTCAATTAAAAAATGGCAGCTTATGGAATGAGAACGACATTGCCAAGAATTTTTATAACTTACTGTATTAGTGAGGGCTCAGAAAGCATTTGTCTAAAAAAGATGAGCTGTACATGAAAGCTTTCTGGGAAACCTGAGGCTTTTACATTATATTAAATACCTTTTAGAAGGGATGAGTGCCTCGAAATGTTTGTCCTCTCGGTGCTTAAAAGGCTCAGCATGTCCCATAAGTTGCTGTGTTTTATGTTATTTGTGTTTGTGCATCCCTCTCTCTGCTTTTCCTGAAATTATCTCTATTTGTGTCCATAAATCTCTGCTGCACTTGTGCTCTAATGAACAAAAAACTTCATGCAGTGCTCCATGAGTTGGAAAATCCTCTTTTTAGTCAATTATCTTAGCAACTGCTTTATGTGGTTTTTGTTTCTTTATTAGTTACAGAAATGCATTTGAAATGGCTTGAAAATAAAATATTAATCCATTTTCTTTTAAACCTGTAGCCCTCCAGTCTGGTGCAGCCCAGGGTTCATTAAAAATAATTTGGATATAAATGGGATTGTACCAGAATTCAGCTCAGAGCACTAATTACAAGTAAAAGCTTTGGTTACACTCAGTGTTGGAGCAGTTGTTAAAAACAGACCAGTGCCAATCACCAGCATTAGCAGGGATATTATTAAAGCACAGTAAAGTTTATTTCAAGGCAGTTCTGGCTCGGGGTAAGACCCAGATCTGGAAGCAGCAATGAAAAGGCTGAATTTGAATTATTCAGAATGAAGAGCAGGGGAAAAATGCTTAACGTTTGATGGGACTTTTTCAGGAGGGTTTGTTAAAAAGGGACAAAATGTTCTTGGGATGAGTATGGGTTTGTAGGTTTTTTCTATCTACATATTTTTATATGTGTGTATTTTGTATTTTTGTATTATTTTTTTCTCTGCATATTTAGAATTTTGCTTGAATAGCAGAGAATGTTTGTTATCCAGCATGTGAAGAGATGAGGAAAAGAAATAATGCAGGTTTTTGTGTGTTTATGTGCACACAGACCCAACACTGCACCATCCAAAGCAGTTTATTGACACAGCTGGGAAAAGCCAATAAATAGTTTAAATTTTGTGCCTATTTAGCAAAAAATCTGAGTCACTCACTGGAAATACTTCATAAAAATGTGGAAATAGAGGCTGTCACTCCCATCAGTGCTTCCAGACTTGTTCCAACATGCTTTAATGTGCATTTTTCTTATTTAAAGTCATTTTATTGAATTCAGAAAAGAGCCTCTTTCCCCTATTTATCAACATTCCAGCCCAGGCAAATCTTCGTCCTGACTTTTGGTATTTCTGGTCTTTATTGTGGCAAGTAGCAGGGCTGTATTCCCAAAAGAATCCTCTGCAAAAGATCTTTGGAGGAGCCTTTATTCTTTCATCTCGGTGGATAAAAGTTCACAGTGGAGGTAACACTGAGCCTGAACTCTGAGTTCAGTGCTGTATTTTTCCAGGGAAGTAAAATCTGTGTAAATAAGCACTAATTACCCCTCTGACAGGCAGCACACCCCGAATCTGTACCCATTCAGGATGCCAGGCTTTCTGTAAGCTGTTTTTCTGAATAATCCATTTTACGCATTTATTAACCTATAAATACATTTTTATAAATCTCGATGACATTTGGGTATTTTATTAACCACAATAAATGCCAGGGAAAATTGAATTAAGAAAGCTTGTAATGTGCTTTACTACCAGTTTTCAAATTTTGCTGAGCTGTAAATGGTCCTGCTTTATATCAAGAATAAATCTGTTTGAGGACTACAGGAATAATTCTTTTTCTTTGTTGCCAGAGGCCCTGACCTTTAGGTTGATGGGTGGTTTTTAACAGCTTCACCTCTGTCTTATTCTCTCTGATTCTGGAGTAATTTGATTATCTGCCTGGAGCAGTGTCCCAGCAGAACGAAACCCTTTAGGTGATGGTACAAAGTATCTCACAGAGCTTTGAGGGTGCTGGACAAGGCTGGAACCACCATGATCCCACAAACACCTTGCAAAACACAAACTTTTCCTTGCATTTGTCCTGTTCTTGCAATCACAATCTCAAAACAGCTACTAATTGTCCCCAAAATGTGGGGTGGAAACAATATCTGATCCCAAAAGTTGAGTTTCTTCCAGGTGAGAACCTTCCCCTTCATTTGCAGGATAAAGTTCCTAATTTGAGCACTTTGCAGTGGATGCACCAAACCAAATTTTTCTGGGCGAGTTCTTCTGGTTTGCTCTGTGCTTGCTGAAGATGCTGCTCAGGGAGTTCATCCTTTCCTATTTATCCTCTTTTTTTACATCTCCTGCCCAACTCTGAGCTCGTACTGTTTGTTTACATGACCCCCATGCTCTTGGCTGCTAGGGATGATGTTCCCTTCCTTTAGTGTACTTTTTTTCCCCAAATATTTGTACATGAGAAAAGCAAAGCTGGACTTAGCAGTGTGGCTTTTCTTGTGAACCCAATTAATTTTTTCTCAGTTAATGAAGTACAATAACCTCATTATTTCAGAAAACCACTTCATTTTTAGGGTAGCTAATCCAGTGCCTGAGTTGAAGTTAAAATTGGTGGAGCATCTTTGTGTGTGAAGATATTGATTTAACTAATTCTGGATTAACTGTTGGTTCCATGATCACTCCTTGGGTTTAATTACATGGCTAAAGCACCTTTTTCCTCGGGGTTAGGGCTGGTGGAGTTGATGAGCTCTGTGAAGCTGAGAGCAGAATCCTAATTGTGTGTTCTACAGGTGTTCCCCAGCGGTTCAGGGGTGGTTTTCTGCTGTTCCCCTGGTTCCAGGTGCAGCTGGTGGGTGCTCAGGCTCTGGGTACCACTGAGGGATCAGCTCAGCCTTAAGCATCAGCTCGATAGGAAGAGGAATAAAGAATGTTCAGGTGAATTCATGATGTGAGGCCCAAAAAGGTGGAGTGGAAAGCACTTTAAGAGATTACTAGTGAAAAATCCACATTTTTTTTCCCAGATCCCAAGGCACAGCAGGAACCTCAGCGGTGACCGGGGCACCACAAGCAGCAACTCCATTGCTGTAAACCAAAACAACCCCATTGATCTGAAAGTATTCATAAACACAAACTGCAGGCAATTAAGCAGGCAGGAGGATGGCAGAGGCAAGGGCTCAGAATAAAAATATCTGTCTTCATTTATTTATATGTTCATCTTTGTCTCTGAAGTACAGAAAGGCCACACCATTTGTTTGTATTGACTTAAAGGTCTCATCCGAGGAGGCACTGACCACCTCATTCACTTATAAATCCTTCCTTATCTGTTATTTTCCATGGATGGGAGAGAAATAATGCATTTAAGAGCAAGATCAGTGGCACTGAACATCCTGGGAGAGGGAGGTGTCCAGGGCTCCACTGCATTGTTTTGTTTTTTGGGAATAGTGCAAATAGAGTTTATTCGCATTAAATAATTTTCCTGCTATTTATTGAGCTGCAAGGTGGGACAAGGGATGGAAATAGCTTCTTGCTTTTTATTACAGCAGAATTTAACTCTTGGGGAAATATGAGATGGTGAAGCCAAGGCATGATTTGACCCATAAAATGTATCACGTGACATTTCAGAGATCTGATGGAGAGGGGTTGGGTTTGGAGATCAGCTTGGAATAAAGATCCCCTTTAGAATGCCCAGAGCTCTAAATATTGCTGCCTTCCTCTAGGGAATCTTCCCCACTTATTTAGAGTATTTACATGAAAAACCAGAAAATGCTAAGTCTCCTCCAAGCCATTCCATAAATGCACTGCAGCTACAGGGCGGTTTTAGGACTCTTCTGCTTGTTTGAAGAACTTGGGTTATTTTCTTAAAGATCTGAACAATGAGGGATGACAGCAAACAGCCTGGGTGTGTTTTCTGTGTGTTTTATTTCTGGGTGAGGAGGAGGCTGGCTGGAGACAGACACATCTGTCATCTCGGTGCTGGTGAGCACACATGAACTTCTTAGCCTAAAACGTGGTTTATCTTGTCTTGTTTTATGAGTCTTCTCAAAAGTGTTGTAGGTGTGAGGAGCTTATTTTGGTTTAAGCACTTCTGCTCCTCCGCAGAGCAGCTCAGCAAAGAAATCACCTTCGTTCCTGGCAGAACGTGGCACGTCCATCATTCAGCATTGCTGTGAGTAATGTCCTCTATGATTTACAATGCTTTTATGGGCACATTTATCTCCAGGAAAGAGCAGCCATTGACCACTTGCACACTGCATTGCCCCAGGAACCCAACAACAGCTGAATGTTCTTGTCAGACTCTGTTTTATTGGTTTGGTGGATTTTTTTAGAGAAATGACTGGCAGGACCCCCCTAACATTTCCCATTCCTTTTGTCTTTCTCCTGCCTCTGGTGTTGGTAACACTCACCAGCCTCACTTTGCTGAGCAGCAGCATCTCTTCAGAGCATTTTCATGTTCCAGGATTTATTCACAGGGAAAACAGAGCGGAGACAGTGTGAGTGAAGTTCGCTTTATGGGTGCACGTGCTAGTCTTGAGATGAGATTGCTCTGGGGATTTTTGAAGAGTCCTTTTGGCTCTGAACCAGACACCCCTTGTGGGAGGAATCCCAGCACCTACCTTGGATGAAGCCATGCAGGAAGGAAATCTTCTAAATGCTGCTGCAGGCCGGTGTTCAATACCTTGGTATTTTCAATAGAAGATTTAAAGGGCTTAAGGAAAAAAAAATCAGCTCCAACTGAAGGTCAGAACAACTGAAATGGAAGTACTTTGAGTGTGATAATCTCCGCTGGTATTTTATGAACTGTAGCTTTGTATCCCCAGGTCACTGTTTTCTATCATTGATCACTGTAATCCGAAATCATTTCCCTTCTATAAAATGTCTGTCTGGACTGCCTGCTCCTGGCAGAGAGACCAGGGGAGGGATGCAGGAGCATCCCCACCCCTCTCTGAGGGCAGAGAGACCAGGGGAGGGATGCAGGAGCATCCCCACCCCTCTCTGAGGGCAGAGATCCCTCCCTACCTGTGCCCAGGTGTCCACACTGCACTGTCCCCCTGTGCACACCAGCTGAGCTCATGAAATACTTCAGCTCCATCAGATACTTGTAAGACTTAAAAACAAAAATGCTTTTGGGCTAATCCAAAACACTTTGGTTGGAAATAATTGCTTTCCTGGTAGTTTTTGTAACATTCATCATGCTCTTATTCTATCTTCTTTCTTACTCCCCCGGCCTATAATTATGTTTTGAAACAGAAAATTTGTACCAAGACGAGCACAAGTGTACAGCTGTTCCTTTAGTCCTGAAATCTATGGAACACCATTTATTGAGCTGCACCCTCATTAGCAGAGCTGTTGGCGTGAGTGCTGGGCCCAGTGCAGACTGGTTCAGCTCCATTTCATTGGTTTGTTTGGAGCACTGAAAGCAGCAGGAAATGGTGACAGATCCCAGCAGCCACTTAAGGTTTGCAGAATTTGACTGAAGCACAGGAGATCTGTGAATGTTTACAGCTGACTTTGCTTGATTCTGTATATGTGCAGTGCTTATATCCCTTTTTGTAAGTCATTTGGTGGGTAATGAGTTGCCCAGAGAAGCTGTGGCTGCTCTGAAAGTGTCCAAGGCCAGGTTGGACGGGGCTTGGAGCACCCTGGGATGGTGGAAGGTGTCCCTGCCCATGGCAGAGGGGGGAAAGGGATGAGCTTTAAGGTCCCTCCCAGCCCAAACCATTCTGTGATTATAGATAACAAACTAGAAATAAGGTGGTTGCAGGCTGAGCTGAGAGCCACAAAAACGTTGTGTAATTGCTGTCACCACCCAAAGGGCTCCATAAAACCCATCCAGACCATGGGAGATGCTGAACTGCCTCCCTGCCCTTGGTGGCACTGTGACCACGGCAGGTGACCACTCCTGGCAGAGGGTTTGCACTGAAGGGGGTGCACAGCAGTGACGTGGGGAGAGCTGGAGATGGGAGAAGAATTTTCAGAGTGAAACCAAGAAGCTGCCTCGCTTCTAATAACACTGAAGTCTGGAATTCGTGAAAGCCAGGAATTTCTCCTACCTTCCCCTCTGTTCCCTCTTGCAGCTTGAAGGGGCCACAAGCAGTGCTTGAAGCCAGAGATAACTCAGGGTTTTGTTAATTATGAGTTGTCTGTTTTGATTTGAAACACTCTTGCCTTTCTCATCTAAAATCAGCTGCTTAATATCACTTTTAGTATTCAGTTTGTACGGACCAGGGTGCTGTCTCTAATGTATAATTCAAGTATTTGATCATTCTACAGGTTGCTGAGCCTTTGTGACGTGCTAGTTAACTTCCAAATGCTGTTCTGCTTCCTCACCTGGCCAGCTGCCCCTTATTTACAATGCAGAAATGAATCTTTTCTTTACAATTAAGAAATCTCATTAGTTAGGAAAAAATCTGAAAAATCCTGGCAGAAGAGAGAACCTCAAGAGTCAGTGGTTGGATTAATGTTTGTGTTTCAGTTTGGAGTTGGGATCCTGTCACACACTGAGCAGCTCGGGAGGCGCTGTGGGCATAGGGAGGGCTGAGCTCAGGAGGAGTTTCACTGCTGGCTTGGATGGTTGAAGTTTGGATGGCTTCTCCTCTGTCTGCTGCCTTGGAAAAGCCACCTAAATGGCAAATCCCTGAGGGATTTGGAGCAGCTCTTCCCTCAAAGGATGCTGGGGTTTGATTCTGGCACTTACTCTGCTAATGAAGGACCGGAGTCCACCCGGCAATCTCTGAGTCACCAGGACTTGGGCTCAGTTTGAAGCTGTAGAAATGCAGGTGGTTCATTAAAACACCCCATTTTCCCTGTGGCTGGAAGAGCTGTGCTGCCCAGCTGGGCTCATGGAATGGCTCTGGAGCTGGGCTCATCCCACCCATCTCCAGAGGACATCAGAGCTTTCTCCACCTGCCTCTGTCAGAGCTCCCAAGAATCTCTGGTTTATTTACTGCTTTTTTCTGAAGGACTGATGAAATCACACTTATTGGCAGATTTCACAGGAAAGGAGCTTACAAATGGATTATTACAAGTTTTATCCCAATGACTAAATTATGAGCTGTTAAAAAACCCCTTTTTATGTTGTCTTTAGTATAATGCAGGCTGAAGTTGGAAATCTCAATGGAGAGAGACTGTTTACAAAGGCATGTAGTGACAGGAGAAGTGGGAATGGCTTCAAACTGACAGGGTAGGTTTAGATGGGATATTGGGAAGAGATTCTTCCCTGTGAGGGTGGTGAGGCCCTGGCACAGGGTGCCCAGAGCAGCTGTGGCTGCCCCTGGATCCCTGGCAGTGTCCAAGGCCAGGTTGGACGGGGCTTGGAGCAGCCTGGGACAGTGGAAGGTGTCCCTGCCCATGGCAGGGGTGGCACTGGATGGGCTTCAAGGTCCTTTCCAACCCAAATCGTTCTAGGATTCTGTGTTATCCCATTTGGGATTCTGGATGCCTGGTGTGGGGTATGACCAGGTATTTGCTTTTTCACAAACAAATCATAAAACTCCTTTATCCTTCTGTCTCCTGCCTACCCACCAGAGCACACGTGGCCTCTGAAGCAGCGGTGGGCGCGTTCTGCTGAGCCTGGAAGAATTCTGTGACGAGTTTAAAATGTTTGAGACATCAATTTGTCCTTTTAATGAAGGCAGAGCAAGATAAATAAGGCATGTATGCAGATGTCAGTGGCACTTAGGCATGTGCATGTCAGCGTTGATAAAGCACTGAACTTCCAGGGCTGGGGCTGGATTAGCGCCCGTCTCGTCAGCGGAGCGAGGGGGCTCATTTAGCACAGCATCATCAATTTTTGTTAGGGCCAGATATTTTTTTTTTTGCCTTCTTGAAGCTGGTTGGACTTGAGAATTCATCAAAATGGAACTGCCCAAAGCCCAAAGAAATTCAAGGCGTGTGTTTGTTCTGTGTGTGGCACTTGTACTTCGGATGAGGAGACAGCAGGGTTACGTGAGCTGTGCAGGAATGCTTTGGGCTGAGGGAAAAAATTGCTTTTTTTGCTTTTTTTTAAAGTGCATTATAATGAAATGGACTCTTGTTGCATTTGATCACAAAAGCACTTCTTAACATGATACTCAGGAACATCATTTTCTTCTCTTGGGCAGCCATAGTTCACAGTTGCTTTGGCAGCTACATTCTATTTAATCTGTCAATTTTTCTCACATGGTGTAGCTGCTGTGAGAGAAATTGGAGCTGTTATAGTCTGTGCTTTGATACAGTCTGGGAAACGCAAGGTGGGAGACAGCAAACCAAACACAGCACGCCAGTAATTCCTTGAAAATCGCTGCTGTTCCAGCACGGCGATTTCCCATCCTGGGGAGCTGTCACCATTCCTCCTGCAAGGAGATGCCATTGTTTGTGTCCTCCTTCTTAATTTGTTTTGGTGCTGCCTATTAAATACACTCCGTGGGGCTCGGAGCTTTTCCCCAGTTTCTTGTTGCTGACGATTCTCTGCTCTCTCCACGTTCTGATTTTGAGCATCCTGGTCTGTGGAAGGTGTCCCTGTCCATGGCAGGAGTGGAACTGGGTGGGCTTTCAGGCCTTTTCCACCCCAAACCATTCTCACACAAACACAGCTCAAACTCCTCTGTGTGCACAGCCTCAAACCCAGCTGCCTTCACTGATCTTGGAAACATTCCTGATGTCTGGATCGAGCCCTTAGAGTATTTCTGAGTAACAGCAAATTCTCTGTGCCAAAGAGCTGCCTCATTCTGTGGTCCCGAAGACATTTCAGCAGATTAGAATATCTCTTAACAGAATATTTATTTCTTGGTCTCTTTCTCCAAAAAAAAACCTCAGTGAACCAAAAATTATTCCTCTGTGGAAGTGTGGAGTGACTTCAGCAGGGAAGTGTGATGGCCACTCATGGCCATGTGATTTCAAAGAGAAATATGCTTTTCAGATGGTATTTTGGGAGACTTGCATATTTTTTGAAGAAAATTCAGTGATGGAATAACATAAGGAATAGATACATATATGTAATATCATATAGATAGTGGTTTCTATTTTAGGATACACTTGGTTGCTTTTAAGAATAATGAATAAACATGCTTTACCCTAAACACTATTCCATATTGTAATTTTTCTCATGCTTCCAAATCCAAATAAAAGTGACTTTTGCAACAACTCAGTAAAAATGCAGTAAAACCAAGGCAGCAGCAAGCAGTAAATCCTGTGCATTTATTCAGTGTACATTTCACAGAACTGGTGCCAAATTCAGCATCTCTGGTGGAGCCTGATGCAATTTCCCTGGAGTTAATGGAATTACCCAGGTCAGGATCTCACTTCTGCTCTCTCTCTGTGACCCCTTGCTTGTCTTTGCTCTGAAGCTTCCCCACTGCTGTTTTCAGATGACTTCACGTGTCTGAAACTGGTGTGGATCGAGGGATTTTTGGCTTTTGCTGCTGACCTTCACAGTGCACTTCTGTTGATGTCCCTAAGTTTAGTGGTACGTTAATTTTATGCAAATTCTATTTTTAATTTGCAGTACTATTGTCTGCTAGTATCAGACTCCTCCTGTAGCATGTACTGGCATAAATGACACCGGAGCAATTATCAGTGGGAATCCAGCTCTGCTCCCACCACAGTGTTTTCAAATTATCAGTGCTGCTGCTCACAACAAATGCAGAAATTGGCTCTTAATTGGCCCTTTTTGTAGGATATTCTGGGTATTTTTATTAAAAAGGCACTAAACATCCCCACTGGCTAGATAAGAACGTGATCTACCTGCTTGTCCTGCACAAATGGGAGGTTTCTCCCCTGTGAAAGTATTATATGGACACAGAGAAGGGCCAGAATAACTTTGAAAGCTTTACAAAGCCAGACAGGTCAGAGATTTTGCCTGTTTAAGCTGCAGCATATTTTTGCCACGTAAACCAGTCTTTAGTTACATATTTTCTATGGAATTGTCACTTTGGATATTCCTGCTGTGCAGGCTCTGGTTGTGTTCGTGTTCCTGCAAGGGTTGCTCCAGCTGGGTTTGGGGTTTGAGACCTTGCACTGCTTTATTCTGCTGCTGCTGCATTCCAACATATTTTATTTGTACCTGGTTTAGAGGGGGGAGAGCAGAGAGGGGAAAAAAGCACTGAGGTCAGAGAGAAGGGCGAGGCTGAAGGCTGGGCAGGAATCAGATCCTGGCGGATCTCACCACGGCTCACCTCCCATCCCCTGGGTGGGTCAGGAGTGGTGGCACGGCTGCTCCTGAGGCTGAGGAGCAGGGATGCTGTTCCTGGGCAGGGCAGCTCCTCTGGAAGCTCCAGTGGCTGCCAGGAAAAGCAGCTGTGCACAGGGAAATCAGACTTCCTGTTCTGATCTCACGAGCGCACATCAAACTGTGATTGTTCCAGCTTAGGGTCTTGTCACAAATCGAATGTGGGGTTTAGATTAACCCTACCTCCTGCCCAGGCCTCTGGCAGCAGGTAGTATCTTTCTTTATTGAGGTGGCCAGCACCCCAAAACCCACTCTAGTTCATAAGTTCTTTTAATAATGACTGATTCTGTCTACTATAGAATAAATCATTTATTAATAGACAAGAAAACTACAGGCACAAGGCTTAAAGCAAACTAATACTACACAGGAATAAAACAAAGGAAAACACTACTGGTAGGGTAACATACAGTGCACGATAAGGTACCTTTTTCACTTACAGCTAGTGAAGAAATAGTATAAGTTAGGATTCAATATATCTTACCATCCAATTGCTGATGGAGCACACATCTTTTCACTCAATCCCCAGGGAAGTAACCACAAAACCTGCGTCCAGACTGCGGGGAGAAGTTCGAACACTTTTCAGGGTGTACGAGGCTTCTGCCTCAGTGGTGATTCATGTATCTTTTACAGTGTAAAAACTGTGGCTCTTAAGTCAGTAATCTCTTTCATCTCTCCCCACATCAGCTCTGCAGACTAAGATGTAGATTGTTAGCTGAAGTTTGAGCTATCAGGCACCAGAGACGGTTCCGGCTGGGCCTTTGAGCCCTTTGGGCTATCACCTCATTATGCACCCGTTATCAGTGGCGGGGGGGTTAGATGTCCTGCCACAGGTCTGCAGCTGGGAAGGGCTCTGGTGAGAGCAGCCCCAGGAGGGTGGCTGGGCCCCAGCTCTGGGCAGGAAGGGGCAGGGCGAGCACAGAAGCAAATGCAGAGTGTCTGAATGAGGCTGCTGTGATGTTACCCTGAGGAGTCACTCGGTGTGACTGAGGGGATGCAGAGGGCTCTGCTTCTGTCCACTGCTCCCTTTCAGCACTTCCCTCCAAATCCACGAGGGTTTTCCACGGGTGGTCATAGGAGGATGGCACGAGGCTGCCTCCAGGGACCACTTGATCTGCTGGGACCAAGCAGCTTGAGGTTTCCAAGGACCTCTGCTGGAAGTGGAGCTCTGGTCCTTGGCTTTGCACAGCGTGGATTAAAGGGATTAAAAGGAACATTGGGAGATGAGCTGCAGCTGTTGAAAGGGAAGTTTAAAGGTCCCCATATGGAAATTTTGTGGTCCCAGTGTGACATGTAATCCTCCCACTCTCACATGTATTAAATTGTCGTCGGGCACGGATTGATCCCGGCTGCTGGGGGTTTAATCTTGGCATTTACACGGAGTCCTTTATGCTGTTTATACCATAATGTCCCCAGATCCTCGCTGATTCCTCCATGGAATGCTGCTCATCATCTCCTGGCATCAAGGGAGCTTTTTGTGCATTGTCACTTCTAACATAATATTAAAGTCTATATATTGGGGAAATATTGTCTATTCTTCTTCTCTTAAGCCCTTTTTTCTAAAGGAGAGCAGTGCTAGCACAGGGCTGCAGGATAAAGGAACTGGTCCTGATGAAAGGAATTTTAATTTGTAGTTCCCTGATAATGATCTCGTGACGAGCTGCTGATACACTTCTGGTATAATATCTGTAATAAAAGCTCTAAGAAAGAACTCATTTGATGCATATCCAGGCAGCCCTGTTACAATGCTCCAAGTCCCAGGATGTTCTAAATAAATAAATAAAGAAACTCCAAGATTAATCTATTAACTGAAATGAATTCAGCACAGGAGGAGTTGCTGCACATCCTGGGCTTGCTCACTCTGTTACAGCTGTGACATGGCTTCCCAGATGGCACAATTATCTTCCTAAAATATTGTGGAAAACTTCCATTTGTCATTTGGATTAGTGCACTGAGCTTTCCCTAAACACAGGCAGAGAGCTCTGCCTCTCTGTGTTCTTCATGGCAGTAATTAGCAATAATTCACTTGGAATCAGAAAAACACTTTACAGGAGCAGGGAACAAGCCAACTTCTTCCATTTCCACTTCTGAAATCGCTGTCCTGCGTGGCTGTATCTCAAATCTCTGACATCAAACCAGACCTTTACATGGTTTTCTTTTTCTGATGGGTATTTTATGTTCTCCTAATTGGACTGTCAAGGATTTCAGATGGTGGGCATGTTTTCAACATGCACTAGGCTGCAGTATTTACAGTAAGCTAGGATGATAAAAATCAGGCTGGTTATTCTTTTATCAATCAGGAAGCTGCAGTAGATGATGTACTTTCAGTACAGACAGCATCAGGCCCTTTTTGTATGTTATTTATGAAATTATAGAAGTGTCTGGCCATGCCTGAAGTAGAAATGATGTTCCAGTCCTAAAACATAAAGCTGTTTACATTTTTTTGTGAGGGAAGAAGTGCTGAAAGTAAAGGTGTAGGACTAGAAAAAGATTCCTCTCAGAAAAAGATAAAAAAATCCAAATGTTTTATTTGCTGTTTTACCAAATATCTTTGGTTTTTTATTTATTTATTTTTAGGACTTAATCTGTGCAAGCCTAAATTTGAGGAAAGAAAAGAAATCTGTAGTAATGGAGCATTGAATGATAATCTAGCCAATGATCCTTAGGAGAAATTTGGGGGTTACTTCAATTTGCTTGCTACCTGTTGAAAGCATCAAGCTGGCTTTTTGTTACATGATTATTGTTTCTTGATTATCATGTCCCCAATTAAAACATCTCCATAATTGTGGGAAGGGATGCCTTAACCAGCAGCAATATGGCACAAAAGTGTGGGAGAAAATACGAGGTGAATTTAGGGACTCTTATTCAGAGAGATCCTGCTGGTGAATGGAGCCTGGTTTCCTTTTCTTCTGGTTTTTTTTAGGAAAAAAATAGTTTCCCTGCAGCTACAGAAGGAGATGTCTGGATGATGCGTTTACTATTGGGGAAAGTAAATACAAATAAAATAAAGTACTTGTAACTAAAAGCAAAGCCACTTTAGTTCCACCGGTTGAGTAAACTGAGCTCTAGGAAGGGAATGACCTCCTCCAGGAGAAGAGGAGAGAGGTCAGAGCTCTGCAGGGAAATTCCTGCCTCTGGAGCACCGAGAGGTAGGAGCCCGAGTGCTTTCAAGTGCTGAGGAGAGAAGATTATGAAGCAGAAGCCTCTTGTCCAGATAGACACACTTGACATTTTGCTGAGTGAAATAGAGCTGGTAGGACGAAATAGCACTGACTGTGTTGAAGTTATCCAATCCTTAAATTTGATTTTGAGGCTGGCAAGGAACTGAAAGCACTGAATTAGATCATTTTCTGTCTGTGGTGAGACTGAAATCAGGAGGGGGAGAAAAGGCCTGACTGAACACCTCAAGCTATGCTTGAATGTCTGGGGTTGGGAGTTCTTTGGCAGCATTTTTCATTTAGAAAAAGAAATTCATCAAAATGAAATTATTTCCTCTCCTCCTTCACCACACATTTTGGTTTTCATTGGGAAAATATCTTTGAAATTTATTAAAGAATAGCTGGAGCTGGTGAAGACCCCCAGAGACCTTCCAGCCCACCCCTGGTCAGAGCTGGGGCAGCCAGAGCAGGTTGGCATGGGATGTGTCCAGTTGGGATCTGAGCATCTCCAAGGATGGAGAAGCCAAGAATGTCCCAGCATTGATCAGGCCCTCTGCTGGACTTGATCCAGTGTTTCATTGTCTCTCTGGTACTGGGGAGCCCAAACTGGGCATGGGGGGTGAGACATCACAGAAACACCCTCCATGCAGAGCTTTTTGGGTTAATCAAGAGCAAAAGCTGCATTAAGGTAGTTTGAAGCATCTGAGGGAAGGATTGCTCTGGAACAGATGACCTTCATTCAGTGGCAGGAGGTTTCCTGGAGGAGAAGGTTGTCCCAAAGCAGATTGAGTTTATTTTTGGAGCCCAGGGTGTGTCGGCAGGAGTTGGGTTCCTTTCAGAACTGAGCATTGACAGGCCAGGAAAACCATTCCACATCCAGGCTTACTTATATCCTTTTTGTAGGAGGGTCGAGAAATTCCACCCTTGCAAAGACCTCTGGGTCAAATATGGTGATAGAATTTGAGAGGATTTTATTCTTCCTTACCCACAAGGCCACCCTATATTCCTATTGTTCTTTTCTTGGTGGATTTTTTTTTTTTTGATGATCTGATCCAACTTCATTGTCCCTGGAAGTGGTTCCATCTCAGTCAATCAGTGGAGCTCCTGGGAGGAGGAGGTTAAATGCTGTGTAGCCTCATTTCTCTGTGTCCTGGGCAGTTTTATCTTAGGGGGGGTCACCTCAGCATCCAGGTGGTCACCTCAGGAGCTCGTGTCATGAACTGACCCCCTGCAGCTGCCACACACGGTTCTCAGCTGCCAGTTCCACATTCAGGAACAGTAAATCCAGGTTTTCATCCCCGTAATGAGTTTCCTGCAGCAGAGTGAAAACTCCACGGTTTCTTGTTATCAGCAGATAATCATATTCTGGCAGCTGTTCTTATCTCACACGATAAATGTCCTGAGGATGTGATTATCTCCTGATACCTCTCCAGCCCGCTCAGTTTTATTGTTTCCTCACAGTGCAGGCAGCATTTGCAGTCCCTGAGGTTGATTTTATCGTGGCAATGAAGGAATAAAAGTGACCATTTACTTGTTGGTATCAGGCAGCTGCATTAAAGCCCCAAACACCTGAAAGCAGGTATTGAAGAAAAGTGAATGTATTTAAAAGCCTTCTCCTTCAGCTTGTATTTCAATAGCTCCCAGTGTGCAGAGGGAATGAGGCAAAGCTAGCAGGAATTCTGGAAGCAAACAGGCTTTTTTGTATCCAAATCATCTCTCCTTCCTATTGGAAACTTAGGTTAGTTTTTTTAAACCTTTATGACACCACTGGATTTCCTAAAGGTGCCTGGACTTTAAGGTGACAATACAACATTAGAAGTTGTGTACTTGAGAAATTAATTGCATTTCCAGATTATCTTCGAGAAAATTTAGGTCTCACTGAGCAGGTTGTGACTAATGGCAGGCTGGTAATTACTCTATGATGGACAATGATTTTTTTTTTTTTTAAGATTAAAGAATTAAGCTCAGCTTAAAGGTGGATGCACGGTGCTTGACAAAGCACAAAAATGCAGTGGTCAGCAGTGTGGAAATTTGGGGATACGCTGGAGAAGGTCAAAGTTATTTTTAGAGAAAAAGATAGGAAAAAAGTTGTGAAATTTGTGCAGCAATTGGTGGTGACAGTAAATTAAATGCAATGCACATTCAAGCATATACATGTATAAGGAAACAGAGTAGCACTGATGTGTTGATGCAATAAATTACTTGAATAGCCATAAATATGCTAATGCTGCTGAGGAGTGCATGGAGTGTTAATATGTTCATTTTTAGTGGGGTCAGAGAGGTTTTAGTGCAGAAGGTTAAGGTTTGGGACATTCTTAGATCTCTGTTTTGTGCACTGTATCAATAGAAAGTGGGTAGAGGCAACATGAGGTTTAACCTACAGCATGTATGAGATTTGAACAATTGAAGCATCTGAAATGATGGAATTTCAATCTCTTAAAGAACTTTCTTTGAAGGAGAAAAGTGCAGCAGTCGTTTCATTTTCCTCATTACACTAAACAGAATTTTTATTCATTCCATAAGAAGCATTCTGTGCATGACTTCACTATTTCCCTCAAAAGATCACCTTTTAAATGTTACCTTCTTTGTTCTCAACATGAGGTTTGATGTCCAGACTGGGGAGATAAAGGTGCAGCCACAGTTTTTGTCACATTATCTGGAAAACAGAGGTTAACTCCTCTCTCCAACATTTTTTTTTGGCTTCTCAGCCCTTTTTGCTGAGGCAGCACATTCCCTGCTGAGTCGCAGATCTCTGATAAGCATGTGGCCCTCGGGGCTGCCTTGAAGGTCAGCCCACATGTGGGATTTGTTGGGTATGGAACCTACCTGGTTATGGGGTAGGAAAAGTCACCTGCTCCCTCTGGGACCTTCTCCAGGGATGGGAATCGCTGCTTGGTCCCAAATAATGTTACTGTGCTGCAGGACGGGGAAGGAGGTTTATGGGATGTAGCAGGCAAACCCATCCATGTGTTGTTTGGAAGGAACCCCCCTGTGCTGGTGTTGGGAGGGGGGAAGTAAAGCACAAGCAGGAAAACTGGCCTAATACAAGGAAAAGGGAATTTTAGCTTGAAGATCCTTCACAGTAGAAGCCTAATGACAAAAATAGTGACAGTCCATGTGATTGGGACCAGAAAGATCAAAGTCACCAGGCTTTGTCACCACTAAAACAAGGTCCTGCATTAGTTAATGAACCAGGGTGACCAAGGGAGGGATGATCTTTGGAGATAACATGACCCAGGACCAGCTCAAACCCATTTTCCATTTGATAAAAGACCCAGCTTTGAGAGTGAGATCAGATTCTGTGCAAATACGAAACAGGGAGAGAGGGTGCTATTAAATCTACCCAGGTACTCGGTGTGTAAAAAAATAATAAAAAAGAAATCAATAGTTAGAGATGTCTCTCCTTTGGCAGACAGGCGTTCTTATTACCAGAGATGTCGTGGATCAGACGTCAGCCGGGGCAGGGAGGGGGATGAAGAAGATGCTCTGCTGTCAGAGGAGACCTTGTGCTTTCAAGCCTCAATTCTATTATTGATTACAACATCTCTGTAATAAATCAGGTACAAGTTTGCATTTAATTTTCAAAGCCTGCAGATTCCGTTTGTTCTACAACTTCTGAGTGACATAAATCTTTTAATGAATGTTGAAAGAGTTGTTTCTTGGGTAGTAACCACTCATTCATAATTGTCCAAGGAATTCACTTGTGTTTAGAACGTATCATGTGTTGGATTAATGGAAATTTCTCAGTTGTCAACATTTTTTTTTTCCTCCCTGGATTTCTTTTTTTTTTTTTTTTTTAAACCAAGATGTAGAAAAGCTGATTCAAAGTTTTATTAAGTGCTTATTTGTCATAATGGACACCTTCTCCTGGTTTGTTTTATGGACTTGGGGGATTTACAGAACAGCCAACCTGGATTTCCAAACTGTCTGTTGAGAAGACTTCTCTACTTGCATTTGAGAGAAGAAAAAATGCCTGATTTTCTTCCTATCCCAGTGTGCACTTTGATGGATTAGGATTGTATCCATCTGTGCACTTTGATTGGAGATACTGAGTGATCAAAAGTAATGCGTTTTTCCCCGTCCTCTTCCCATAAAACTCCGGAGGGAAACAAAAACTTCCTAGGTAGTAAATTCTTGCAGGATACACCCATCCCATGGATCCTGTGGGATGGGTGACCTGGTGTTCACATCCAGGGAGTTCAGCTGTGATGTGGAGAGGGACCAGTGACTGTTCCAGTAGTAGAAGACACAATTCCAGTTGTGTAGGTTGGGAAAAGAGCTCCCAGGCACCCTCACTCCTGCTCAGAGCTGCTGTGTGGTGATGTGGGAACACGTTGGGAACAAAGCTCAGTGTTTAAATGAGATGTGTCTAAACATCCCAAGGGAGCTCTGATTGCTCTTCCAATTATTCTTTACTCTGAGAATGATTTGTTACCTTTCATAACTGAAAAAAAAATATATTTTAATTTTTCATCACTACTTTTCTTCATCAGTTTTATCCTCTGCTAGAGCAGGAGAGGTATCACGAGGGCCTTCCAAAATATCTCATAATGGGTAAACAATGGAGCTAGAGCTTTAGATTCCCTTTTCTTTCATGTGAAGGTAAATGTCCATCCCCTTTAATTAATGCCATCTTTGCCCCACAGTGGTTGCTTCAACTGCACCTTGTTTGTCACTGGGAGCCTCACGCTTGGGAAGTGCCTGATGATGTGATAGCAGAGCCTTTTTAATGAATGCCACTTAACGGGGTGAAGCAGTTTGGGCTAGGCATGATTAAGTTTGTGATCAAGAGCTTGACTAAGAATTTGATAGTTGATGTTGATTAAGAATATTGGATGGTAATTAATGCATAACTCCTGTCTTTTATGTGTCTGGAGAATCAAAACAGCTGAGAGCGGCGCTGGGAATCAGTGGCACTGCCAGCTCACATGGAGCTTTTAGCAATTTATCCCACTCCTAAATTGCTTGTGGACAGCAGCAGGAGAGGAATCCTTTGGTTAAGTCCATCTCTGTTAATTATCACAGGGACCAGAAATCCCAGGAGGGTGAGGCAGCTCAAACGTCCGCAGGATTCAATTTACTTCCTAAATAAATATTATAATGCAGCACTTCAACAACCTCTCCTCTCTGTAATTTCTAGGACTGGCAGAGCAAAAGTTTGGGATCACAATGTGTCTCTTGTCACTTCCAGCTGGCATTTGAGGTCTGCAGTGTAATTAAACTTGAGTTCCTTCGGGGTCTTCATTTAATATTAGAGGGGAGAGGACGTCGTTCCAAATCCCTGGATATGGGTGAAAACAGCCCCAGGAGTTCAGAGGGTTTGGATAAAGCATCTTTTGGGGTTTGTTTTTGTCTAATTTTTTTTATTTAAAACATATCTTGCTCTTATTTCCACCACAGAGGAAAAGGAGTAACAGGGTGAGACCTACAGCAATATTGAAGAGACTTCAAGTGACTGTTTGCCCAAAGAGTGCAGGTGTAAATAGTATAAATTAAGTATTATTTGAAAAAGAAGCAGATTTCCATTGTAAGAGAAATTCTGGCAGTCCAAATTCCTGTTTTTCAGCTAAATGAAACCAAATCTGAAATTACTCTTAACAGAGTTCTCCACATGGCTGCAGAACCTTCATATTTTTTCCTCCAGATAAATTAAAAATACAAAGCCTTATTATGTGTTGCGCTAAAGAGGAATGAAAACAATATTTTATGCAAATGTAAAGCTGACATAATTGAAGTGGAATAACTACAGACATTAATTTTACTCTGTTTTAATTTCACAGAAATCACACTTATCAAAACCATACATTTTGAAACAATGAACCTCTTCTATCAAATTAAAAATGAACAGCTTTTATATAGCACTAAGTCACTTGATTTGGCTCCAGCACAAGAGTTCATGGCTGAAGAGAGGAGAAAACAACATATTTTTAAAATCAGAAGCTTGTGGGGATTTTTATGGAGAGGGGAATGAATCTGTAGTTGGGTTTTTATGGAGAAGAGAATGACTCTGTAGAGAGGTGTTGAAGCTCCCTGTGAGCACAGTGCCTGCTGACTTAGTCCATGTCCAAGTAACAGTTTATTGAGGTATGGTGGGAGCAAATGATCCCAAATATCCTCTAAAATAATACTGGAATGATGCAATCATTGGATCGTGGAATGGTTTGGGTTGGAAGGGACCTTAAAAAACATCTTGTTCACCCCTGTGGGTGAGGACTCCTTCCACTAGACCAGGTAATGGGATCATCTGTGGTGTTTGCACCACAGAGCTTCAGCCGAGGAGGATAGTGCTGGTCTGCCAGGTGTGAGGGAAGTTCCATTCCCTGTGCCACACCTGCTCATTCCCAGCTGGATTATCAGGAGGACTGGGAGCAGGGTGCTCAGGGAGCTCGGCCTCTCTCTGAGGAGCCCAAATCTGTCACCTCCGTATCCAGCAGGGAAATGATGGAGAGGAGAGAGATGAGCAGTGAGAGGTGAAAATGAAGCCATGGCCTGGCTGCTCCCGCGGGGCAGGGACATGGAGTTATTTTATTCCCAGTTACTCTGCTCTTGCGAGGCACAGCCCGGCTCTCCCGGCACGCAGCATCCCCGTGCCCTGCCCTGGCTCCGTGGTGCTGCCTGCTCCCTGCTGCAGTTTGGGGGATGTTACAGCAGCGTGAGAATTGATGTGGCATCTTGAATGTATAAAGAGTTCTTGAGACACATCCAAAGATAATTTTCCTGAGACTGCTCTGGGGCTGGCTTTGGCTGCTGGCAGAGAAGATGTCCCCAGCATGACTTGTGTCATGCTGGGCTTAGCGTGACTCATGTGGAAAGGCAGGGAGGGATGTTTGACAAGGGCCTGGAGTGACAGGACACAGGGAACGGCTTCCAACTGACAGAGAGCAGCAGGAGATGGGATATTGGGATGCAATTCTTCCCTGTGAGGGTTGGGAGGGGCTGGAATTCCAAGAGAAGCTGTGGCTGCCCCTGGATCCCTGGCAGTGTCCAAGGCCGGGTTGGACAGGGCTTGGAGCACCCTGGGAGAGTGGAAGGTGTCCCTGGCCATGGCAGGGGGTGAAAGGGGATGGGCTTTAAGGTCCTTCCAACCCAAACCAGTCTGTGAGGATTCTTTGTTTAGTCCCAGACAAGGGAAAAATCAAAACGCCCTTGAGTTCTCCACTGGTGAGCTCAAGTCCCTCTGGACCTTTGATATTGCAGAGGAAATCTCTCTTTATCTTAAATCTTTGTGTCTCTAATTCTTTATTTTTCTTTTTCCCCTGGATGGTAGAGACTGTAAAACCACCATATAAAACACCTAAAATGTCAGAGCAGTGTTAGCACCTCACAAGGGCCGCCCTGATGCTGATGGGCCATACGATCCTTGCCCTGATTTTGTCACATTTGTCTGTAACCATTTTACATGTGGAGCCTTTGAAAGAAGACGAGGACTAAAAACATTGTGCAAGTTGATTGAGTAAAAGTTCAGCTTTCTGAGGCGTTCATATATTCCTGACTACTCTGAAACATCAAGTGTTGGAAGTACAAGATTGGAGCTTTTGTGGCCTAATCAACAGCTGTGTATTCCCCCTCCCCTTATTTTCCTCTCTCCCTTTAGACTTATGAATTAGTTTTCCCCTTCAGCAGATTGTTTTTTCTTTATCTTTCCTACTTAGATACTGTAAAAAGTAATTAAGATAATCTTATCAAAGGAACATGAAACAGAAATTTAACTGATTAAATTTCAGACCAATTAGTCATACAGAAGCCTTTGTGTAGACCTTCTGTGGATTTTGCACTGCTTGTACTTTCCATTTCCTATTTTACAACGGCATGAAGTTAGGAAATTGCATTCCATGGAGATGGTAATTAACTTTGGTAATTAAAATACCACCTTCGTAGCAGATAACCAGTCAGCTTCAGGTCAATGACAATTTTTGATGCAACACATTTAATCTTATGGAAGATTGAAATGTAAGAAATTACAGGAGCAATTTGTTGGGGTGGGAGAGGGGGTTGTTGTGTCTCTTCGTTATTAAATACCCCAAAACTTCACCAAGATGGTGGAACAGGGGAAAGGGGGGGTTGAATTTCTGTCTAGGATTTAATATTAAAAAGATATAGAATATTGTATTTTAGTTTGCCAAAAGGAGGCTCAGGGGGGACCTTGTGGCTCTGCACAAGTCCCTGACAGGAGGGGGCAGCCGGGGGGGTCGGGCTCTGCTCCCAGGGAACAGGGACAGGAGGAGAGGGAACGGCCTCAGGCTGGGCCAGGGGAGGCTCAGGTTGGACAGCAGCAGGAATTCCTCCATGGAAAGGGTGCTCAGGCCTTGGAACTGCCCAGGGAGGTTTGGAGTCCCCATCCCTGGAGGTGTCCAAGGAAGGGCTGGAGGTGGCACTCAGTGCTCTGGGCTGGGGACGAGGTGGGCATCGAGCACAGGCTGGACTCCATGGCCTTGGAGATCCTTCCCAACTGAACGAAGAAGTTCCTGTTCCAATACCAGTATTCTGTATTGGAACAGTTTCTGTTCCAATACAAGTATTGCAGACTGAAAGAAATACTTGTCACCAGTATGGGGAAGTGGTAAAAAAAAATCTGAGTGAAATAAAATGGAAAAAAATCTGAAAAAAATCTTTCAACTCTACAACAGAGGCTTTTTTGTCAGCAAGCACAGAGAAATGGTGAGGAGAGCTTGAAGGGTCTGCTGAACATTAATATCAGAATAGATCTGTAGTTATTTGGAAGTCAGATTAAACTTTTCATATAAAAATTGCAATTAAATATTTTCACAGATGTCATTATTTTCTACAGATGTCTGCTCATTCTCTAACTTTAGAGCCTCCTTTGAAATAAAAGAGAGATTAGTAATGAGATGAAAGTTGACTTTAAAATAAAAGGAAGATTAGTAATGAGATGAAAGTTGGCTTTAACTAAAAAGAAATTAGGCCCTTAAAAGGAGATTATTAATTACAGCTGTCTTCAAATAACACAGAAACAAGCCTTGAGGAAGCAGATTATCAGTGTTGGTAATAACTGAGCCAAGGTATGTGCACAAAGCATTCAAAGCCCTGGAAGCCAAGTGTTGGAAGAGCAGGTGGGGGGATGCAGCTGGGGAATAATCCTCTTAACCTCATCAATACTCACCCAGGGCACAGATGAGGGTTGCAGGGAGAAAAGCCAGTGTTGCCAATGGCAATGGAAGAGAAGGAGATCAAAGGCACTGGAGCTGGAAGTTGGAAGTTGGCTGTGCCCAGTGTGAGCAGCTCCGCTCCTGAAATTTACTGTGAGATTTGCTGGAATCTCTTGATCAGGACAGAATAAGAAATGAGCAGATTATTAAATATTTTAAGGAACAAAATATTTAGACTGTGGTTCAAAGCATTTTTATCAGTGCTAAATCAGCAGAGACTTGAAGTTCAGAGTGTGATTTGTCATCCTGGGAGGAGCTGAGCAGAATTCTATCCCTGCTCAGTGCCTGGGAGAGACACGCAGGAAAACACGGCTTGGAAGGAACGTGGATTTAGTCCCTGGTGAAGCATTGTGTCATCATCAGAAACACCCTTTGGGGCAGTCTGGGAAGAGAGCTGGATGATGCACAGCATCCTGGGGGTCTGTGCTCTCATCCCACGCCGTGTCCCTGCTGGATGCACCCCTGGATCTCTGCGGGCAGCACATCCTCATCCCACTCTGGATCTGGCACTGCAGGGTCAGGCCAGCCAAACAAATACATTTTTAAACTTATGTCCCTAAATATAGAACACTGCTGGTCTTGTGCCAGTTTCTTCCCTCCAAGCCCAAATAAGTTTTTTTTCCTAATCTTTAGTAACGAATTATTTCAGCTCAAGAAAGAAATATCGTTTTCTGACTCCATTGGAGGAGAGCTGTCAATGACACGTATTCCCATCTGCTTTTCATCTCCCTTCAAAAGCCTACGACCTGTTTAAGTGGGACATTTTAATCGGAGAAACTCTTCACTGAATTTTTTTGAACCTTGGGCTCCTGCTGTGAGGAGCCCTCTCTGGAAGGGGGGTTACCTGCCCCCAGGTGTTTGGGGAAAGAAGCTTCAGTTTGAAGCTCTGCCTGGTCTGGCAAAAGAAGTCAGACTTCAAAGGCAGCTGCTACTTGATTTATGTTCAGAGCTGAGCTTTCCCTTGTTTGATGCCCCAGAGGAGTTCCTGGCCATCCCTAGAAGGAGGGTGAAATCCCAGATTGGGAAAACCTGGAATGACACGCTCCTAGCTCACCTTTTCCCCTTTTAAAGATGCTTTCTTTGAATGAAAGGCATGGGATTGCATGGACAGAACTTTCATACCCCTTCTCTCCCGAGTTTCTGCTCTGCACAAAAGTTATCTGTTATGAAAAATAGGGAAAGAAATTGCAATTAGTGAGAAGGTGAATGAGGGATTTGACTCGTGCTTATTACCCAGACAAGGCTCAAGGTAAATGACGTAGCCCAAGACAAGGAGAAAAGTTAGGCTGAATACAAGTCATTGTGACAAAATCAAGAGGTTTTAGAAAATTATTAAACCTTTCTGCAAGTGGAAGTTCAGGGCTGTCACAGTGAATATTAATGTCTCCCATAAAAGAGGTTTTTGTTCGTGAAGTCCAAGATCATACAATCAGCAGAAATTCAAAATTAATCTTTATAGTATGATAAAGGACCAAGGTAAGATAAAAGAAGAGATGTGTCTGAAGGGAAAAGTCTGCCAGGGAAATAATGTTATCATATAAAAATATTCTAGTATCTGTGGCCCCTCCTGAAATCTGCTCTTTATGTGTAGTAATGGTTTACTTACCAGGATTGTGGGGTGTTGTGGTGCATGTGGCTGTCTTAAAGGCAGACCAAAACCCAGAGTCCTGGTGGACAGGCACCAAGGCGTAAGGCTCAGCCCCTTATACCCAGTTTATGCATGAGTTCATGCTGATTCATTACTCCTGTTTAATATGCATCATTTCTAGAATTCTCTTCTGTATTCTATGCCCCATTGGTTCCCTGTCCTGGTTCCCTCCTCCTTGTTATCCCCATTGGTTGTTGTATTGTGGACTCCTCCCCCTAAGTCGATCCCCACTGGTTGTTTCCCTTTGCTGCACTCTGTATAAGACACTCAGACCCTCATTCTCCCTGGACATTTGTCCTTGGATTTTGGAATAAATGGAAGGAACAAAAGATCGCTCTCTCATCCTTTGCCTCTGCCGGTGCTTTTTCACCACCTCTGTTTGGGGCTCGCTCCTTGTGAAGGAGCTGGCCTTGTCCGTGTGCTGCAGCCACCGCGGACATCTGCAGCTGGACACTGTACGGCCTCGGGCAGCCCCCAGCAGCGTCAGTGGGGGGTTTTGTTATTTTTATTTGATGAATGGGAAATGCATGGAACCCTTAATGATAGCTTCCCTTTTTTTCCTTGCACGTGGCCTTGACCCACAGCAGAGAGTTTGCAAACCTCAGAAGCCATGCAGTGTGATTTGGGGGTATCATACAGACAAATTGGGTTAAATAATGAAGGTTTTGGGGATGATTTCAGAGTGAAACTGGAAGGTCCAGCACCCAAATAAAGCACTGAGTAAGAGAAGGAATATTACAATGATGTTCCCCTGGCTTGGTGCTCTCTCAGCTGTCACCAAACCACCCTGGCAGTTTTCTGGGTGCTTTTATAGTCCTTTGTGGGGTCTTTTCCCTTCCTTTCTAGGTCCAAAACCCCCCCATTCACTTCTAATTTTTCTGGCTTTGTGCCTAGAAATGTCCATCCTGGTGTTGTTATGTACCATCACAGCTTCCTGGTCTGATGGTCCCTGTTTTGGTGTAGAAATTCCCACATCCCAGATGAGTTCCAGCATCGTCAGCAGAAAGCAGCAATGCCTTGATCTCACAGTTTTGTTTTTCCAAACCTATCCAAGCTCCTCTGATGGGAAGATGCCCAGAACAATTGGCACCAATAAATACCAGCATAGCAGCGTGAGGTAGATCTGATGATCAGCATCTCCTGCAAACAGCAAATATATTTGTTCTTAATTCTGTATTTGAGCTCTCAAGCTGGGTAACACCACAACAAATTAATTATTGCGGTGCTGGGTGATCAATCCCCTCCAGCCTGGCCTGACAAGGAGGGGAGGGAGCTTGAGCAGTGGAGTAGAGCTCCCAGAAACAATCCGTTCTGTACCATTTAATTTGGTAATAACCAGTAATTTACAGCTGGGCTCTATTGCCTTAATAGGAGTCCTAATGAAATGGAAGCTCTTCTGGCTGAATTTAGGAAGGTCACTGATGAGAGTTTTGCTATCAAGTGCCGACTGTGTGTTTTTGGCAGGGATAAGATGATGCCAATAAACTTAGGATGGAGTTTTTATTAGTCTGGTCTGAAGTTAAAACTGGTGTAGTTTATATTTCATACATTGCTTACTAAGCTTCTGGACAAACCCTCCTGTGTCGATGTAAAATGTTTTGAATCGTGTTGTGATGAAATGAGCCTGGATGAATCCTGGCTGCAGGCTTCATGGCAGTGAAGAACTGAATCCGGCCTTGTGGGTTTTGTTTTTTCTTCTTTGCACTGGCTGAAAAGTCAGCCTGTATTAATGTTTTTGGCATAACTGAAGCAGAGATTGGTATTAAGAAACCTCCTTTCATACCATAATATTTTCATATTTGAACTTCAGCAGCTGATTTTTTTTTCCATACTTGGCAACCTGATCATTTTTTAAATTTAAACAGTTTTGCTTCCCCAACCACTTGAGCTGAGGGCTTTTCCAAAACCTAATGGAATGTTTTGAGGTTTTCAGGAGCAAATGGAGAGACCTTAGGAATACCTACTTAACCCATCACATGTGGAGCTGAAAACATTCAAATATTAAAAGCAAAGTACTTCTCTTGGTTTGTAAAAATATTTTTGTGGGTAAAACATAGAAAATCAGGAAAAACTCTAATTCTGTGTCATTGTAGTTGTGTTTCCAACCAAAAGCAACTGGATAGCTTAGAATAAAATTATTTTTCCCTCCTACATCTTACTGTAAAACATGAGTGAGTCTCTGAGTAGTCCCATGTGACTGAGAGCACTCTCCTTGTGCTTCCAGAAAATCACTCGTGAGAGCGTTCGGTGGCCGCGGCCTCCGGAGGGCCCGGGAGAAGGCCGGGAGTGGAGTAGCTGGATTGTTTCCAGCTGCATCCATTCCGCAGCAGGTCCCCGTGGCTGTGCCGACAGAAACCTCGGGGGGAGGCTGTTTGAGGAAGAGGAGCGGTGTAATTATCTCTGCCCACGGGAGGCGGGCGAGCAAAGAGCTCGGAGCTGAGCGCCGGGCCTCGGGGGCTGCGAGGCGCCGAGGAGAGCGAGGCCGCGCTTTGTCCTCCTCGGACAATTCCCCGCATCCGGGTTTTTCGAGGCGAGCAATAGGTGCAGGGAGGGTTGTTTACTGGAGCAGTAATAATCCAGCAGGATGTGTGTGTTTATTGGAGGGCATTTGTCGGTGTGGCGCTGAGGGCTCGTGGATTGCTCGGCTCGTGTCGCAAAGCCCGCGTGCGGTATCGGAGCGAGCTGCACGGTCCCTCGGGATGGGATGTTCAGCCAGCCTTTGCTCTCTCCCTGGAAGAGTCTCTGGAGCAGACACGTAATTGAGATGTGCACATCTCTAAGTAAGGCCAGAGCACACCACACAGCAGCAAAACCACTTTTAGTGCAACTCTGTCTTCCTGGAGATGAGAATCCCAGCCCCTGTACACAAATTTCCATGGGGAATTTGAGACCCAAGCCTGCTGGGAACTGAGGACATCTGCATGGCATTCCTTCTTTGGAGTTTTGTTCAGATCTCTTAAATCTGACGTTACACAATCTTTTTTGTTAAATACTTGGTGAAAATTCGAGGTGCTGGTGTGTCTAATTGCCAGAGCTGATCTGGTAATGTGGTTGTTGGTCCTTCCTGAAAAATTCCTATGTGAAAATGAGCACGGAAGGGTCAATGAATCAATATAAGAATGATCACGTGGATTTCCTTGCGTTTTTAAAGACCTGGAGATCTCATGCCTCTTACACCTTGGCCAGATTTCCAGAAAAAGGGCGTGCTGTGGGTGTAAGGAGAAAAAAAAAAAAAAAGAATGAGTTTGCAGTGAAAATGCCAGGAAAATCTGGGACCTGTGAACTAAGTGCCCACCATGCAGGACTGTCATGGAGGGCAGAATAGGTGAAGTCCAGATGGTTTAGGATGTAACAAATCCAGCATCAATTTCATGCTGTTTTCCACAGGAAAAATAGCCCAGCTGTTTCTCTTTAGATTTTGCACCGATTTCAGCCATAAACCTGGTTGAAATCCTTCTGAAAAATTAAACACAGGAATAGTCAGTGTGCTGGGAGTGAATGCCTCATGTAATTGTTGTTTATTAATATGAAACCAGTGCAGTAATGGTGCCAACAAGTCATACATCTGAGTTAGCTGCAGGGAGGCGTTGGATAAGTGGCGTGGGAGAGACTCATGCAGCATCTGGAGCTAAATGTGTAACTTTTTATTTAGATTTTATGAATTCCTGAGCGAGCTTCTTCATCACTGATGAGAGCTGAGGGCTGTTGTCACCTCTCAGGACTGAGTCCTGTGTAGCCATGACTGAGCTCTTTTCGAGCAGATCAGTGGAAGTCTTGCAGCCCTGAATATCACGGGTCAGGAGCACAGCAGATGCTGAGATGTTCAGATATGTTCCAATATAGTCAGTTTTAATGACATTTGAAAGAGATAAGTGGTCTGAGGACACGATGGGGTGACATATGGCACAGCAGATATGGCTTTACCTCCCACAGCTTGTCTTCGTCTTTGACCTGAGCAGAGGAGAAGGGAACCTGCCTGGGAGGAATATTTGAGTCTGGCTTTTTGCATTTTTATTTCATCTGGGGATAGCGTTTTCTTAGAATGCTGATCCCTGCTGAAAATTAATCATTTTTTTAATGTCATTGGAGCAACAGTGTGGGGAATAAACCTTGGGGTGTAAATAACTGGGTGTGTGAGAGGCTCAGCACTAGTCCTTATGTGAAGGTTTGAATCAGAGCTCTGGCCAGAACATGAATGGATTTGAAGGCAAGAAGCACTGCCAGTGTTTCTGTTGATATTTACCCCTTGTACAATAAAAAATAGAAGTCATGAGGAAGTTTTATCTGGTATCTTTATTTGTATAGAATTGTAGAATCCCAGAATGGTTTCAGTTGGAAGAATCAGAGAATCCCAGAGTGGTTTGGGTTGGAAGGGACCTTAAATCCCATCCTGTTCCATCCCCCTGCCATGGGCAGGGACGCTTTCCACTATCCCAGGGTGCTCCAAGCCCTGTCCAACCAGGGGTGGGACCTTTAAAGTTCATTTAGTCCAGCCTTCAGTATTAATATCATTGTCTAATTATAAAACAATTTTAATGCAGTAATGGAAATTGGAAACTGGGGGTGGTATGTTAGAGATCCTAATTACACCTCAGTCTCTGCTAAGGAATGTGTGTTGCTCTGTGTGTGGAAGGGAGATCACAAGGATTCTGTCTCCTGGCAAAAGTATCACGGTTGAAGAACGGAATCCTGAAGAAAACATAAATTCTGGAGGCTGTTAGTTTCTCAGTGATAACCTGTAAACACGTATGAAAACTGTGTCTGTGTATACATTTCCAAAATTGGCCTTCCCCCCCCACATCTTTTTTCATTATAAAAAGCTGTAAAAAGCTGATGGAAAAGCTGGATGACAGCAAATAACCAATTCTCAATATCACTTTATGTTGCTGTAACACCCAGGCGCCGAAGGAGCTGTATAAACACCTCGGAAAGCACAATCTGTCTTGAACAGCTTACAAGTAAAAGGAGATTTTTTTTCAAAGACATAAAAGGTAAATTGGTGCTCTGCTCTTGCTGAAAATCACTGAGCGCCTCGATNATTTGAAGGCAAGAAGCACTGCCAGTGTTTCTGTTGATATTTACCCCTTGTACAATAAAAAATAGAAGTCATGAGGAAGTTTTATCTGGTATCTTTATTTGTATAGAATTGTAGAATCCCAGAATGGTTTCAGTTGGAAGAATCAGAGAATCCCAGAGTGGTTTGGGTTGGAAGGGACCTTAAATCCCATCCTGTTCCATCCCCCTGCCATGGGCAGGGACGCTTTCCACTATCCCAGGGTGCTCCAAGCCCTGTCCAACCAGGGGTGGGACCTTTAAAGTTCATTTAGTCCAGCCTTCAGTATTAATATCATTGTCTAATTATAAAACAATTTTAATGCAGTAATGGAAATTGGAAACTGGGGGTGGTACCTTAGAGATCCTAATTACACCTCAGTCTCTGCTAAGGAATGTGTGTTGCTCTGTGTGTGGAAGGGAGATCACAAGGATTCTGTCTCCTGGCAAAAGTATCACGGTTGAAGAACGGAATCCTGAAGAAAACATAAATTCTGGAGGCTGTTAGTTTCTCAGTGATAACCTGTAAACACGTATGAAAACTGTGTCTGTGTATACATTTCCAAAATTGGCCTTCCCCCCCCACATCTTTTTTCATTATAAAAAGCTGTAAAAAGCTGATGGAAAAGCTGGATGACAGCAAATAACCAATTCTCAATATCACTTTATGTTGCTGTAACACCCAGGCGCCGAAGGAGCTGTATAAACACCTCGGAAAGCACAATCTGTCTTGAACAGCTTACAAGTAAAAGGAGATTTTTTTCAAAGACATAAAAGGTAAATTGGTGTTCTGCTCTTGCTGAAAATCACTGAGCGCCTCGATTGTTGAAAATCCCACTCAAAGCCCCTCTCCCTTCGCATGAAACAACTGGAACGTGCAGTAAAAGACCTGACAGCTCCTTTTCCCCAACTGTTTTCTTTATAAGTCACTAATCTGCCTTCTTAAGGGTTATATGTGATACTGAAAACATATTAGTGGGTGGGTCACAGACCAGAGGACTCATAAAAAAGAAGGGAAAGGGGAAAAGGCTGCGGCCGGCTGGTTTCCATCTCCTCCCTGGCTGAATGAAGAAAGATGTTTTTCTCCCCACTGCTCCTCTATCTCCCTCCTTTCCATTTTCTGCATTATGTTTCCTCCTCCAGACTGTGGCAGTGGAGCTGAATGCTGATGAGACCATCGGCAGCCTGTCCCCAGACAGAACTTTTTAAGGTCATTTCTCCTGGTTCTCAATTGCTTGACCTGCTCATTTCTCTTCCCCAACCATGGGAGGCTGCCCAATTACACACTGTTATTTTTATGATACTTGCTTGTCCTTCCCAGCCTTAATCTTCCCTTATTGCCAGGAACACTCAGAGTCTCTGTAGTCCAGTTAGAGCTAAAGTTGGTAAGAGAAAGGTTTTAAATTGACAGTTTCAAACGAACAGTCAGGAGCTGGAGGAGGTTTTCTGTGGTGAAAGCGAGTGAGGAGCTGCTCTCTGTGCTGGTGAGCACAGCTGGCACGGAGGAATCCTTGGGAGGAGAGTAACCTTTGCAAGGGAAGGTTGCACATTACCTGCATGTAGCTGTCAGCCTGGGCAGGGTTCTGTTGGGTTTGTAATGCTGGAGCTGTGTGTACAAGGAATATTTTTAAGGATCAGCCTCTTGTTTTTTTGTTCTTCATTGCAGAAAAAGTCTGGTGTTTGTTACTCTTTTGTTCATTTTATTCCAAACTCTGCAGCCCTGCTGTACACAGTCACTTGCTGAAGATCATCAATTATTTATTGTCAGGCTGGTCACAGGGTTTGTGCAGTGGTCACTTGGAAGAAGAGGTGGAGGCAGAGATGGCAGCTCTGAGCATTGAAACATGAGCTCTGTTATCCTCTGACGTGGGAGGTCCACACTCTGTGAAACAGCATCATAAACTGCCGAAATAAATTCCCTTAGATCAAATTCACTTCCTTGTTCCAGCAAGGACAAGCTCAGCATCAATAAAAGGAAATTGCTCTGAGAGACAATGTGCAAGTTATCCATGTGAATGTGTGAGTGTTCTGCAGGGTGAGATTGGATGTTAGGATGAAATTGTTCCCTGTGAGAGTGGTGAGGGGCTGGGATGGCATTCCCAGAGCAGCTGTGGCTGCCCCTGGATCCCTGGAAGCATCCAAGGCCAGGCTGGACGGGGCTTGGAGCACCCTGGGACAGTGGAAGGTGTCCCTGCCCATGGCAGGGGTGGCACTGGATTGGCTTTAAGGTCCCTTTCATCCCAAACTATTTTGTCATTCTGTGAACTTCCCTCTGCTGGTACAGTGATGCCACTTCAGCCCCATTACCCATTTGCTCATCTCCTAATTAGCCCTCGCTGCAGCTCCTGCTGGATTTCACAGCCCTTCCAATGTGCAGCCAAGCTCCAAATCCCCCCAGGCCGCCGTGGAGGCAGAAGGGATGAAATTCCTCCAAGGCCTGGCTGGCCTGGTCCCAGCAGAGCTGCAGGACCGGTGGAATTGGCCCCAGCTCTGTATTTCAGAGCTTTCAGCAAACAGGAATGTGAATGAATCAGACTTTAAGTATTTACAATTCTCAAATGCCTGAGAAGCTTTTTAAAGGTCAATCTAATTAAGACAAAGTTTGTTTGTACCAATATAAAGTAGATACTATTATTGGAAATTCATTCCAAGGCAATATATGGCATTTTACTTACAGTTTAATTTTTAGTTTTGTATTCTTAATTTGGAAAGAGTAGAAATGATCTTTTGGTTCCATAATGTCTTACTTAAAATGACATTTTAATCTATAATGATTTTTTTTGCTACAATTAAAAAGAGATTCTTTTTTCCTGATGCAAAATAATTAATCAAAGTTTTTGCATAAGAAGGATTCTTTTGTATTGGAAATAAAATTGCCTGGACTCATAGCAGCCACATTATTTAGTGGGTCTGGTTTTGATTGCCATCTTATGGGAACAAAAGCCTTTTTTCTATAATTTACGGATGCATTTAAATTCAGTTTGAAAGACTGAATTTCATGATGTGTTGCCCTTAAAGGCTATAAAAATTGAGATCTATTTGTGCGTCTCCATAAGAATATCAAAGTGAGAAGTAAATCAGTTTTTCTTTGAGTTTCTTTTCATATTTGAATAGTTCTGCCCTTGTGTCTCCTTCAGACAATCCTGCTGTCCCAAACTTTGTCCAAGTGGGGGAAACTTAGACCTTACAGTCCTTAATAGGCTAAACTTCATAATTTTTAGAAGATATTAAATTGAGGGAAGGGGCCAGGGAGGAGATAATCAGTACTATTCCAGGGACTGCTTCCTTTTTAATGGTTGTTTGGAATCCAAAAGCTCAGAGCCAAGTGTTCAAAACATGAGTGGATTTTGTGCTCTGGTTTAGTGGTCAAGGGGGAAATTGGGTCAAACTTTGGACGTGATGATCTTGGAGGTCTTGTTCTTAATGATTCCATGTCCAAATCATTCATGTTGAGGAATGAACCAGAAACTCTGGGAGCTGTTTGAACCCTTCCAAGCAGAGAGATTTCTCCTTGAACCAAAACTTCACTGTCATCAGCAGGACTTCCTCTTGACTCTTTTTTTTTCTTTCTTTCTTTTTAAACTCTATTTTCCCAGCATGAAACTATAGAAATTTTATGTTGTTGTCTGAATTTTGTAAAACCATAAAAAGAGATGACATACTGTGAAACACAAATCTCTTTTCTGTTAAGGGAGTTTTTTAGCCATATTTAATACTTTGGGTTCTCTCCAGGTGTGAAGCTTTTCGCTCTGTTGAAGAGAAGTGTTGTCCTCCACAGCCGGGATTTTCCTCTTCCAGTACGATGCCAATCTTCTCTGCCAGCCCGTCTGTGGGTCATGCAACATCAATCCCAAAACATCTGAAAGACTGTGCAGTAATAACCTCCCATCTCTCAGAGAACATATTTAAGTGTAATGAGAATATGGCCCATAAAAAGGAAGTTATAAAAGAAACATTCACACATCCATAGTGGAGACGAAAAATCACAAACATCAAGGAAAAGGTAATCTTGAATTTTAGAACAAAACAAAAACAAAGGGCTGCCTCCTTACCTCTGTTTCTTGCTGGCACTTGGCTCCAGAAGGTTTGAAGGCTGATGCATCACTGAACTAACTGGTTTGTCACTCAGTTGGACCAGAGCAGTATAAAGAAAAAGAGTTATTCTTTCTAGGAGAGTGTATTTTTCTTAATAATAGGAAAGAAATGAAGATGTTCTGGCTTCAATATGCATGGTAAAATGTAATCTTTTAGCACCATTATAAGAAATAATTACTATATCAAAGCCAGGCATAATTAGCACAGGTGTGAGTGGAAATACACAGCATCGTGTTGCCTCAGACAGAAGGAATTCAAGTATTTACAGTTAAAAAAAGCCCACAACCCTCTCCAGTTGAGTGTTGTTTTTCAAGGCTGCCTGTTTCCAGTGTGGGGAAATGCCTCACTCTGCTGTTGTCTCACACAGGAGGAGCTGCTGCCTCCTCATAAGCCATAAAAAATCATGGAATGGCCCAGATTGGAAGGAACCCCAAAGGTCGTCCATTTCCAACCCCCAGCTGCCCATTTTTGTTCCGTGCACTACACTAAGAATCTTGGATGTATGGACTGTATAATTTTACTGCTATTTGCAAGCCCGTATTCAGTGATTCCCTTCCATAGTTTTAAAAACAATTATAATAATAAAAAGATCTTCTTTAAAAGATCTTTTTATTATTATAAAGATCTTTTGATCTTTATAATAATAAAAAGATGTTTGACATCTCCTCCCTAAGACTGGGAGGAGATGTCAAGCATTCTCCTGTCGGTGTTTCATCCATGGGAGCTGCAGGCAGAGCCGAAGTGACTAAAATCGCCCAAGTAGCAGCAGAACTCTCAAATTCCAGATCTGCTCTATCCCACGGCGTTACATGAGCAGATAAAGATCCCCCTGATAGCTGCGTTATCTGATAGGCACCAAATGGAGCTGCTCCCTCCTTATCGGAGCATCGGGACACCAATACCCTGCTGTGCAGAACACAAAGGACACTAATGGGATGCTGAGTGTCTGCTCAAAGCCTGCCTGCTGTGGGTCCTGCTGTGTTTGCAGAGGTGCTCTTGGTCTGGGGTGAGGGTTTTGCTCAAAATTCCACTCCAGGACCAGCTACGATCCCGTGCAGCTCAGAGAAGTGGGAATTGAACCCACAGCTCTTTGCTGAATGAACACCCAGCGTAAGGAGCCCCACGTAAATCTGCTCCTGTGAATGGTGCATAATCAGATACATAAAATAGGTCATAAATAATCATTGGGAAACTCCGCACATAGTGCCTTTGTTAGTTTCTGTGGCTTCTGAAGGAAAATAAATGCAGTGTGGATTGTAGTACAAGAGTAAAATGGCTGTTGAAAGGCTCTTTGTAGTTGGTAACTTGTTTGTTGCTGATTTGCTTCGTTTCCACACAGCCAGACGTGAGGGAGGTTTGTGCAAGGAAATCGAGTTTCTGTGTGGCTGCTGTCCTGGAGGGCTCTCATGGAGGGATGGGAGTGGGAACAGCCCCAGTGCTGGCATTTGCAGCAGCATTTTTTGTCCACCCACTGCTACCAAGCTTTCTCCCATTTCAGACGCACTCTGACCATGGCTCATACCCTGAGATCTCTCTTCCTGACATCCCATAGGACATCCCATATTCCCTGTCTCATGCAGCAGAGGGAAGTTTGGGGAGCAGAACTGTGCTCTCTGCAATGGCTCTGGGAAGGAGGAAGAGGCTTTAGAAGGCTCCAGGGAGACCTCAGAGCCCCTACCAGGGCCTAAAGGGGCTCCAGGAGAGCTGCAGAGGGACTGGGGACAAGGGATGGAGGGACAGGACACAGGGAATGGCTTCCCACTGCCAGAGGGCAGGGATGGATGGGATACTGGGAAGGAATTGTTCCTGTGAGGGTGGTGAGGGGCTGGGATGGAATTCCCAGAGCAGCTGTGGCTGCCCCTGGATCCCTGGCAGTGTCCAAGGCCAGGCTGGACGGGGCTGGGAGCAGCCTGGGACAGTGGGAGGTGTCCCTGCCCATGGCAGGGGTGCAATGAGATGAGCTTTAAGGTCCCTTCCAACATTCTGGGGTTCTGGTTCAGATAAACCGTTCCTGTCTGAAGCATTTCCAGATCATGAAGTTAATTACCCAAACAAATTTCTCAAGAATATGAGTTGAAAACCCTTAATGCTTCAAAGAAACACCGGAAGATCTGTAGTAGTTTCTGTCAGTATCCTGATTTTCTGATCAAGTGCACAGAAAGGAAGGAACTGTTTTCCTGTAGCAGGGCCCTGGTTTCCAAAACACTCTGCAGCGGGGACGATGACAGGAATTGCTTTTGAGTTGTTCTGGTAATAATGACTGGAGATCAAATTAGAATAAGGTCAATCTCTCAACCATTTCGCTTTAAAAAAATCAAAACGAAATCCACTTTTCTCTTTGGACATACGTTGCAGCTCTGTGGCGTGGCATTTATGTGGAAAATGATACAAGGTAAGACATGGAGTGCTGTTTAGAGGAAACATTGGAGATTATAAATAGATTAAAGATTCATCTGACAGAGGAAATTTTCAGTGCGCGTTTCAAACTGGCTGTGGCTTTTTGCCAGTGTGCCTAATGCTCTCTGAGCAATAGCGGGGTCAGCTGACGGACAGCTCTACCTGGGTTTTTAGAGTTTGTACTGGAGATGTTGCTGGAGGCTTCTTAGACTTGGAGCAAAGAAAAAAAGTGCAAGTTAGCAGCGACTTTTAACAATTGTTACACAAACAGAAATACCTGGGTTCAGGAAGAAAGGTTACGGCAGTGCAGCTGTACCTCTGCCAGACCCTGTAGCTGGAAAAGATGTGCCCCTTGTCATGTCCTTACTCTAATAGAGATTAATTTTATTAAAGCTGGAGATTTGAGGGAGTTTTGAGCAGCCTGGCCTCGTGGAAGGTGTGTGTGTGTGTAGAAGTTAATGGGCCTTATGGGTTTCCTCCTGTCTTCTTCAGTTCTCTGCTCAATTCTATTTTCTTAGGGAAAACACAAAACCCACATTGAAATGGCTTGGGGAATGTCAGCTGTGTTTTAAAATTTACATTTCTGTTTGCTTTCTGCATTCCTCGTTTTGACTTTGCTTTCACCTTCTTACTGAAAACAAATATTATTGCCTCTGCTGATTTATTTAGCCAATACAAAAGACAATTGTGTTAGAGCAGGATTTTTATTAAGCTTAAATAATAATTCATTTGAAAATGATCAGAAATTTGTCACAACAGCTGCAGAAAGTACAAAACTCTATTTCCAGAAGTTTCTAATGGTATTTTAAACTGCAGTTGTAATGGTGTGATTGATGGCAATACCTTTAAGCTACTGAACTTATTTTAGGGGAGTGTATACATACATTGTATATGTTATTTAGGATGTACTTTCTCATGTTGAGAGCCTTGCTCAATTTTACTGCTGGCTTTTAGGGTTTTGGGATAAATTAAAATAACTGGATGACAGCAGAAATGTTCAGAGGTGCTTCAGCACAGCGGAGAGTGCTGTCAAGTGATTTTTGGGCTGCTCAGGTGCTTCTTGGGAGCTCACTGGGCTTTGGAAAAAGTGTTTTTGCTATTGAAACGTTTGTTTTGAACACCCAGACCGTGTGTCTGGCCTAGGAAAGCTCAGTTGAGAAGAGGGCTCTTTTATGGGACTGGTGGGTTAAGGAGCCCTGCACAGTCCAAGGCACAGGGTGTTTGTACAAGCTGATCTAATCGAAGGCTTATCAGAGGCTCTCAAAGCAGACATCTGCACCTTTCCAGTGACCTTTTCTGCATCTCCCATCCCAGTGAGTGGGGCTAAGCACTAATTGCAAAGTGTCTAATTAGGGGTGTGTGAGAAGCGAGAGCGCGGCCGCCCTCGGTGTGCGCGGGGAGCGGTGGGTGCTGTGATACCTGCAGGAAAAAACAGGGCATAAACAAAACTGGCAGCAAAAAGAAACTGCCTTTGATACAATTCTGCATCTAAATTCACCTGGGATTCGAGGGTTTGAGGCTCAGGTGGCTGGAGCTCAGTGAAGGAGGGGTTTCTGTGGTGTCTCTGCGTTAGGAAGAGCGGCCGTTCCCCTCCTGCCATCACTCTCCATCAGAGCTCTCTCCCCAATTAAACTGTGCTTTGAGCCTTTCCAGGAGACACGAACAAGGTCTCAGATTCCCAGGAATAAACGTAAACAGGGCTGATTTTCAAACTGCATTGTGGCAGATTAACTCTCACCCAGCAGCTCCCTGCAGTGGCTCTGCAGTGTGAGCAGAGCAGTCCCTTACTGGCCAAACACGACATTGGGATTTATTTTAACAGCTTGATTGGACTTCAGTGAAGTGCCCCAGGGTGCTGAATATTTCCATGTGCTGAGTGTTGTTGACTCCTCTTAGTGACAACAAACAATTTCCATTTGAAATGTACCTTTTAGTAACAAATCAAATGATTTGCTATCAGAATGACAGCTCCAATAGATAACTCAAGTTCTTTGGATGAGCTGCTCACAGTAAGTCTCGCTTGGTTTGTTTTTAACACAGGAGAGTGTCTGTGTACATCCACTTTTTCTTCTGCTCATTCCCACTTCCAGACTCTAACATTTGGAGTTTTCATGCCTGTTTTGCTGTTAAAATCATGAAATAATGGTGCTGGAGGGAATCTGGATGTCATCTGCTCCATCTTCCTGTTCCAAGCAGGACAGGTTGCTCAGACACTTTTCCATTTTGAGTCTTGAGCATCTTCAAGGACTCCATAACCTCTATGGACAACCCACTGCACGATTTTACCATCCACTGTGGGAAATAAAAAACAAACAGTAAAAATATTAATCAGTCCAGTGCAGTAATTAGCCAACGTTTGAGAGGATTCAGAGATTGGGATTTTTCAGAGAAGCTTTGGAGTAACCTAATGCAGTCTTCCCAGAACCTGAAGGGAGGTGACAAGAAACATGGAGGGAGACTATTTACAAGGGATGGAGGGACGGGACAAGGGGGAATGGCAGGGTTAGATGGGATATTGGGGAGAAATTCTTCCTGTGAGGGTGGCAAGGGGCTGGGATGGAATTCCCAGAGAAGCTGTGGCTGCCCCTGGATCCCTGGCAGTGTCCAAGGCCAGGCTGGATGGGGCTTGGAGCAGCCTGGGACAGTGGAAGGTGTTCCTGCCATGGCAGGGGTGGAACTGGATGGGATTTAAAGATCCCAACTCATTCCATAGTATTCACAGTGATATTCCCATGGTCTCATCTTCAGGGTAAAGTGGAGTAAATTAATGTCAGAGTTAACACGTGGAGCAATTGCCTCCGCTACATCCTTAGAGTTGTTTTCCAAAAGCTTCGTGTCGGGGTGTTTTGGATCACTTTGTTTTGCAGCAGAACAATCTGCTGTGATATCTCTTAGTTCCTGTTTGCATTGAAGGAAACTTGGGGGTGTAAATATTTCTGTGTAATGTGGCCAACCACGGGCAGCTCCAAAATTTTGTATTATCTGCTTAAATAACTTCCTATAAGGAGATATTGGAGCTCAAGTAAGATATAATTAGATAGTGGTAATGAAAAACTGCTAGATTATCATATGTGATATGGAATGAACAATTTTCAAAGTAACTTAGGCTTTTAGGAAGCTCAACTTCAATTTAAGACCTAATTATTTCCACAGTTATGAAAATTTTGCCCTTACACATTTTCCTGAAAACCAAAGCAATAAGTTTCTTTCTTCTTGGCACCATTTTTTTTTAATTTGTTTTATTCTTAAAAATATTAAATGGTCTAGCTGCATTAATTAAGGTTTTCTGAGGTTTTTATTAGGGTTATGCAATAGGCAGGAATTCCACAGCCCCTCTGAGTATGAGCATCTCCTCAGTTGTGTCTCAGGATGAAATGTTCTAAATAAAAAGTCAATAAAAAGCCACATTAGACTAAAAACTTCTGAAAGCTCGTGGATATTGCTGTAACTGTAGATTACTCCTCTATTTGGGATTTTTTGAGCTGTGTCCTTAGCCTGTAGAACATTTTTAGGCCCTTTTGAAAACGTCAGCTTAGGGTGTTCTTGGTAAATTGAGAAAGAAAATCGTTTTCTGAATCATCTCTTTTTTTCCCCTGGAAGAAATAAAATAACAAAATTGGATTCCTTTACTGATCCTTGTCTTTAGGTGGATCTTGTTCTGTACATGGATCAATAAAAATGTCTTTAACAATGAGAGGATAAAGCTACAAGGGGCAGAAAAATGAGTCCATTCATCAAGGACAACATGAGAGGAGGGCTGTTGTGAAGATGTGACAGATATTAATGTGTTGTGTCACACTCCCAGGGCACTCAAGTCCCATTAGTGATAAATACTTCCAGTTTTAAATATCTCCAATTTCAGTAGCTGCAAAAGCTATTTTTATATCATAAAATTAATGTATGTTCAGAATTTTTCTCCATGTGCTTGTCTCCCAAGAAGTATTTTTGTATCCTGCTCCATCCATCCTTTCCAAGTACAGAACAGTTTCATTTGCAACCTGAAGTGTTAAGTTTTAATTTTTTCCCTTTGCTCAGTCTGCTACTTAGTCATACATAAATCAGAGGAAAATGAAAGAGCTGGTAAAAATGGCTGCATCCTTCTCGAGCTGTAATTTGGCTCTATGAATTATTAATTAGCAGACCAGGATAGCAACATCTTTTTCAGAAGTCAGTTTAAATGTACAAGGCTCACCTTATCAGCCAAGATCTAAGCAGTGGCAGTAATGCAATTCTTGCCATTTAGCACTTTGTGGTGCGTTGAGAAGGAATTGGATATTAGACCATTTAAACTCTCTGAAATACAACACAAAGCAAGGAAGTGGCTTGGTTTTATTTCTCTCTTTTTTTTTTTTTCTTTCTTGCCTCTGCAATAATTTCAAAGCAGTGAAGACACGTGGATTTCTCAGGGGCTTGGGCTGCTGGAGATGTTGAAGCTGCATCACTGTGAGAGGCCAGCAGCTCAAAGAGCTTGAAAGGGAAAGGTTTTAGCTGCTCGTGGTAGAAGAACAGAAGGAATCTGTGGTGGCTTGAAATTAAGCTCAAATGGATGCAAGGTAGCATTTGCCAAAGGCAAAGGAAGCTGGTATTGTAAGTAACATTTTATTTCCTAAATAACAGAGCTCTCCAGGTTAATACTGCAGCACCACTTAAACCAGGTGCTAATTTATTTGGAGGTGTATTAGAATACCCTCATCTTGTCTCCTAATTTAGCTGCTCTGCCCAAAAAAAGGGTATTTTATGTCTTAAATGATTTCATCTTTGATGTAGTCCTAAAGGTTCTTTTCACAACTTTGCCCTTCTCTGATTTAATCTGCCTTTGGCAGTTGCAGAGTCGAGGGCAGCAGCTGATTTAATTGAATCCCATCTTGCAAAATTTAAGGGTATGTAATGGAAAGTTGAAATATTTCAGGACTTTGCTAATTCTGAAATTTCATTGGAACATTTTTAGTATTTCAGCAACGCTGTTCTCTGTCTCTAAAGATAAGTTATTAAAATAAGGAGTCTCTCTTGCAATATATCATCATCTATTTTTAAAGATATTTTTAAACTTACAAACAAATGAGGAGAGGGTGTGAAGGAAGTGATTAGATCTCATTTTGTATGGAAGTTTTTAGGAACCATTACACTGCAAAATTTATGTAAAGCAATATTTCAGGGAGGAATCCTAACGACATTCTAATGTGAGCTTTACCTGAGATTGTTTCCCAGAACCGAGATAATCTCGCTGCTGTCACGGGGCTCTGATTTACAGAAGTCATTTCGCTCCCATCTGTTGATGCGCCAGACAAGGCAGGGTTAGGAACGAGCAGTTCAGCAACTCTGCCTGCAGGAAAGTAATTAGTCTAAAAAAAAGTCAGATGAAGTGTGGCAGTTCCTACCCTGGTTCTCTTTTTAGTGCCAAAGGCGAGGAATTTGGTTGGTGATGCTGCAATTCAAAGTTGGAAACCTTCCCTTAACTTTCTTACTCCTTTTTGTTGTTGTTGAACCTCAATTTTTGGTGCAATATGCAAGCAAATCACCAATTTCCAGTTGGGAAATGATTAATTATCTTATCTCTGTGTGTTTGTATGAAGCCATAAATGCACTCGTGTGACAGATTTAACAGCTTGGTCTGGGGAAGCGCTTGCGAGGCCAGGGAGCTGCCACAGCTTTCCTATCCCTATTCCCTATTATTTGGGATAGTCAGTGAATTTTTAGAGTGATTTTTAAAAAAAAACCACTTGTGGGAAGCTCTGGACTGGGGGCTGTGGTGGGAATTGTGCTGCTTGTGGTGCCACCTCAGTGCCAGGTGTAAAACATGAGGGAGCAGGGCAGGAGGAGAGGCCACCCTGTTTTTTTCGTTTGGAATGGGAAATAGGTTTTCCTTCGTTACTAACTGCATAATCATGCTCTGGTGATGCTTAACATGTGAAAATAATCCTGGCAGTTCCTTCATCTCTGCCCTGTGGAGAGAGGGAGTGCATTAATTCCCCAGCCCTGCCCAGGAGCCGCGCTCACACGCAGCACATCACCCAAGCTAATGTCACCAAAGGCCATTAAAAATTGTATTTCTGATGAAATTAAGCTCTTTTCCTCACTCCTGTTTTGTCTACGCTGTGCTAAATGGGGTGAGAGCACAGGGAGATGGAGAGGGGCAGCTGAGGGGCTGCTCCTGCACGGGTTTGCAGCGGTGGGGCTTGGCAAGAGCTGGCCCTGGCAGCGTCTGGGACAGCCACCATGGCCTGGGCATCACCAGAGCTGGAGTCTCAAAAACCTGGAAAAGCCCCTTGAAGGCAAGGAGGATAGGGAGGACATTAAAGATACATTTCTTTATTGGGAAGCTGTAAAAAACTGACAAAAAAGTGTGGCAAAACTGGCCCAAAATGTGCCAAAATGAAAACGAAAAGGGCTCCAAGAGGGTCGGAGGGAGCACGTCATGCCAACGCTCCGTGTGTCACTGAGCCTTCAGCAGAGCGGGACCTGCCAAGAAATAACACTAAAGTTTATGGGCTCTTAAAAGGGTGAAAACAAATTTGGGTGGCTTTTCTCATCAGTGCTTTTAGGGGTGCAATTTTTTCTCTTTGAAGAGCTGTGAATTTAAGGAGTTATCACACATTCCTCACATCCCATGGGAGCTGCCTGGCTGTGGAGGAGAGGAGACGGGCCTGGTGAGGGCTGGGCTTGGAGGTGCTGCTGTTCCAAGGCTTTTCTGGGATGGGCTGGGCAGATACCTGCCATCTCAGCAAGGGGAAACGGCCTCAAGTTGTGCCAGGTGAGGTTCAGGTTGGATGTTAGGAAAAATTTCATCATGGAAAGAGTGGTCAAACATTGGAATGGGCTGCCCAGGGAAGTGGTGGCATCACCATCCATGGAAAATGAGTGGATGTGGCACTTCCTGATGTGGTTAATGGCCATGGGGGTATTCAGAGGATGGATTTTATGATCTTGGAGGTGTTTTCCAACCTTACTGAGTTGGAATCTTCACATGGAGCTCAGCAGTGAATGGAGCAAAGCCTCGCTGGATCAGCGCGGGCTGGGTGAAAGGTGGTGGCTTTTCATGTTGTGTCTGAGCTTCATCACATCCAGCGTTTGGCTGAGTAATGGGTTTGAAACTTCCCTGTAAAATCTGGCATCTGAGGGGCTTTATAACCGAGTCTGGGAGCTGGGGTGGAGAAGGGAAGCGAGGAATGGGTGCTTGAGGGGTCAGCAAGTGCACCTCCAAGTGAAAACATTACAAATAATTGTGCTTAGATGGATGTTAAACCCCACCAATCAAACATTCTGGGCAAGTCTTGCCGCAGTCCCAGGTTTGCAGAGTCTTATTCTGCATTTGGAGCAAGAAGTTCGTATTTTAAGCAGCACAAAACATGACAAAACACTTATTGCTGGGAGTGGAAGTGCAACAGGAAATATATGGCCATTATCCAGCTGCAAGTTTCTCCATTTAAATGCAAACAAAACAGGAAAATGAAATGCAATTTTTAGTTTAATCAAGTTTCATGAGTCTTCTGGGAAGCCCAGAAGGAACTGAAAGGAGCCTCTGGGACCTGTTGGCTTTAAATATGAATTTTGAAGGCTGCTCAGTAATAGGGGGGTTGTGCTGGGCTTGGTTTAAAAATTAAGCTTTGCGAGTGACAGCTGGGCCTAACTGGGGGCAAAGCCAGTCACATTCACTTTCACTTCAAAGGGGAATTAAGCCATTATTTTGCTAAAAATGCATCTGATGTAACAGCTCTGTTCTACAAACAGGAGTTAAAAATAACAAATTTAGCCACTGTAATTGCACTTGTTCTCTTTATTTTAGTACAGGAGAGATGATAAAAAATACACAACAGGCTGCAGCAGGCGGTACTGGAGAGATCCCCACAGGAGACCTTGCAAAAGTTAAACTCCATGAAAATGCCTCTAGTTACTCTGCCCTTAAAAGTAATTAAGGGTGGGAGGGATTAGTGATTATTTAAGTATTTAATACCACCGCATCAAACACCTGTTAGAGCTGTTGCAGCTATCAGAAGATATAAAATGTGTTTCAATAATAAGAAATCAGTGTAAGAACTGAGGGGTGCAAAAGGCTGAGTGAACTGGAATTTTTATTTTTCTCCAGCCACTGGGGCGTTTCTGCATCGATGTCCTCAGTGTTACGTTCCTCTGGAGACCAATTACAGAGGTTCACAAGGTTGTTTTTATTTTCCTTGCTCTTGATGTCTTTTTAATGAGGCCTCCTAGTAAACAGCAAGCATTATGCTTTCCTGTTGTACTCCTGTCTGCCGCCTTGAAACATTTATTACTAATACATGTGGGAAATGATGTATAAATTAAATATTAGGAAAATGTACTTTTAAAAAACAGAAGTACTTGGGGGGAATATCTCATAATTGTCGTTGGAGGAGTGGGAGAGGAAGTCGTGCCAATATTTTGCTAATGGAAGCGGAGTGAAAGGGACTGTTAAAGCATCCTTGTGGTTTTGTGTAATAAATAGAGCTAATAGATGCATGGAGTTCTCAGTGCTCGTTTCTGGGCTTGTGGGATGGTGTGAGAGAATCTGAAGGATGGAAAAAAAATCTTAAAAGACTCTCTCAGCCCTGCCACATCCTGGTGCCCACAGCATCCCTTCAGATCATTCCTGCCAGCACCAGCTCCTGCCCTGCACCTCCCTCTTCTGCTCCACCTCTTCAGCCTCTGGATTGTCCAGATTCAATTGATGCTCACAAAATATTCTGTAATCACCAGCACCAGCTAATCAAGCTTAATAATGAAATTATTGTGAGTGACAGAGCCCTGTGTGGAGTCTCCACCATGCTGAACGCTCTGTTGGGACACTGCCTGCTGCCATGTTGCTGACTTAGAAACACCCAAGTCAAGTACAAATTCCACAATTACTTAAAGATGCTGTATCTCTGCATTTTAGCTGTTTGCTGGCTGCTGAGTTCCTGCATTGGCAAATGCTGCTTGCCTTAAATCCTGATTTGCTGCGAGACACGGCTGTTTGTGCCGGGGTTTGGAGAACCTGTCCTGCTCTTTGATGCTCTGGTGCCAGATTGGCAGCGAGGTTTGTGGTGCGAAGATGCAAATCTGCATTTGGTTGGGGTTTTTTGGTGTTTGATCAGGGTTTTTTGGAGGGGTGGGGTGTATTGGGGTTTTTTTGGCAGAACTCCTGGCATTTTCTGTTCTCCAGGTGGGCTGCTGTGTGTGATGTCTGATGATACCGAGGGGCTTCATCTCACCTGTTCTCCTTTCGTTGTCCTCCTGGCACATCTTCCACATCCCTGGTAGCTTTTGTGGGGGGAAATAGATGAGTACATTGGTAAAGCTCAACTGTATCCGTGTGTGTGTGGATATGTGCATCAATACAAACTTTGTTGTAGTAACTGGTACGTTTTTGGCAGGTTTGTGTTTGGGGCAGGTCTCTCACAATTTCTCTTTGTTTGCCCCTCTTGAGGTGGAAGTCTCGGAGAGGTCCTGGCCTCTCCTTGCTCTGGTGGCTCCGAGCAGTGCTGGAAGGGGAGCACAGGGAGGCAGTTGTTCAAGGAGCATCACTCTGATCCTATGTTTGGGTTCCTCTGGGTCTGGGAGTTGGTAGTGGGTACTCCAAGGACAGGGGTGCAGGAAGTGCTTACTCAGCACGTTTCTGAATGCCTCTTAAGCAGCTCTTCACTGCATTTCTGGAATTTGCATCTGCAACTGCAACCCCTTCTGCGTGCTGCAGGTTCAGCTCCTTCCTCCTGGCCCACCCTTGGAGTGTCTGCTGAATCCTCGTGTGGGTGTGACCTGGCACTCGCTCCCCGAGCCCTGGCACATCCCTCGGAGGCACACAGGGAATTCAGCTGTGAGTTTGCTGTCTCTCAGCTACATCATCCCTCCAAACAGCCTTTCCAGAGGCACTGGAAGAGAGGCTCGTCTGTCCTTTCCTGCGGCACTGAAAGGTGTTTACTTCCCAGGGATGTCAGGCTGTGGCACTCCTTCTCTAAAACCCGCCTGTTCCGAGAATATGAAATAGAACTTTGATCGCTTTCATCTTTATCTTTTAAGCAGCTGATTTCATTCTCGCATGAAAGCAGTTGGCTCGGAGAGCTAATCAAGCTGCATAATGATGAAAAGGTCAGAATGAAACGGGGAGCTACCATGATTCACAGCAAGGGCTGGGTTCAGCTGGCAGAGCACAGCAGACCATTGTCAGAGCACAAACTCATTTTTATTTTCCAGAAAGAAACTTGGTTCCTGCTTTTCCCTGTCCTTTTCACTGTGCAGTCATGTTCTCACCCAGGGATGTTGTCTGGAGAAAAATAGGAAGAGTGAGTAGCTGACATCTCTTGTGAGGAAAAATTACCCTGAGAACAGAGAGGTCCCCAATTACATTGAAGTAAAGCTTCAAGGGGAATGTGCTCCAGAGAAGTTTTCCATTCTCCAGGCAAGGCTGGCAACAGCCTGGCCAGAACGCAAACTGTCTTCAGATTTCATCCTGTGAGGAGAGTATGGTGTCACATCCACCCGAGCTCACCGCATCCGGCAGCAAAAATAGAAAATGATATTAAATAAATCCTTGCTGGATGGTTTATCTTCTTCATAGTGACCCTCTAGAGCCAAATTTGGAAGATCTTCTGTTGTATCTCCTCTCATCTCAGATGAGGATGATGATGATGATGGATGTGGTGCCCCTGCTTGCAGCAAGGGGTTGGAACTTGATGATCTTTAAGGTCCCTTCCAACCCAAACCATTCTGTGGTTGTACAAACTCTTATCCAAGGTGCTGAGCTGGTGCTGGGTGAGGTTAAGGCAAGGACTGGGTTGGTGAATCTCTAAAAATGCCCCAATAAAGACTTGAGTGTGTAATGAGAAGCACCTTGGCTGAGCTGGGATCTTCCCAAACTCTTCCGAGACGTGGGGCTGGCATCTCATCCACAGTCGGGCTCGCAGGGACTCGTGGTGGCATTTATTTGACAAGGCATTTATCTTCTGCTGCTGCCGTGTGGGATTTATTTTTAGTGTAACTAATCAAATGAGTGTAGAATGAACCTTTTCAGGAGCAGAAGTAGCTTGATTTATTAAGTGGAATTGTAATCCAACATGAAGCATTTGATTACTCCTCGCACGCACTAATCCTTTTTTTATGAGATCAATTTGCCCCAAATATCTGTACATGGTATTTTTTTGGCAGCCTTTTTCCTCAAGACCTCAAAATGGTATAAATGATGAGCCCCAGCTGTTTCTCATTGTGTGGTTTCGTTTCTGACACACAAGGTACTGGATTTTAAGCTTCTCAGATTTTCCCCCAGTAAGTATTATTTAATAGCTATTGCTGCTTGAACATTGATTTTAATTTCACCAGAATACGTGCATTAAAATGTTTACAAGTTGTTATTTATTACCAGCTGCTTCACGAACATTGGAGCTGGTGCTTTTATTTATTTCTGGGTACGGCATAATTAACTCCGTGTGCTTATCTGGAGACTCTCTTGTCAGTTATTCATAGCCTGACTACTTTGTCTGCAATCTTCAAACCATTTACTGTGTGATGTGAAATATTTCAGTGTGTTCTTGCATTAAGATTTAGAATAATGCCTGTTGGTATTTATAGCAGCTGCTGCACCACCTTTTATCCTCAGCCTAGGGAAGATTGGCTTTATCCACCTTGGGGAATCAGTTTTAACTCACCTCCCCTGCCATGGTGGTCTTGTAAATACAACAAAAAGTTGCACATCATGAATTATGTATATATTGAAATGAATTAAGAATGAATTTACCCCTATTTGTGGGTGTGGGTATCTACTTGGTGTGAGTGAGAACATGCTCCATGTCCATGCTGAGGTTGGGTTATGAAAATTCCTTCATATTCGGCTCAAAATTAAATAAAAATCATTAAAAGTCAGCAAAAGACTTTTTTCAACTTGGTCCTTACATGTGATTACAGTTTATAGTTGAGCATGTGGTAATTGCACAGTTTAATCAGTTTCTGCACGGATATCAACCACTTCAGATGTTTTGGAGTTTATCAAAAACATTGTACATCCATCTTCAAAGATTCTCAGTGGGGAAAAAGAGAAATATCACAGTTCACAGCTGATTCTTTCTTTCTTTCTTTCTTGTTGCCAGTATTTGTCATATATCAAAAAATGAAGACATGAAATGAAACCCAAGGAAATCGGTTTCATTTCTTTTACAGCCCAGGACTGACCATCATCCTGTTCAGTGTCTGTCCATGGCAGGATCCATCCTTTCCTTCCAGGCCAGGTTCCTCCCTCGCTGGGAGTGAGCCCGAGTGTGCAGCACAAGGATGGAGAGCCATTTGTGTGTCCCATGGATTCCCAAACATCCCCAAGGAGTTTCATTCCCAAGACTCAAGGCCAGAGGGGTTTGAGCAGCCTGACATGAGCCCATACAGAGCCCACGGGGTTTGTCCATCACCAGCAATCACTGTCTGCAGCTGCTGATCAAAGTAATGAGGTGGGAGACCACCGAGGACATCCCAGTGCCAAGCTCAGCTGGGAGGGAAGGCAAAGCCTTCAAGACCTGCCCTAAGAGAAATTTGATTAATAAAATGGACAGTCAGACTTCAGAAAGGCTGAAAATAACAAATCGAACCTTTTCCCTTCAGCTGTTGCAGACAGGAGGAGATGTTCCCCCTGCTGTCCCCACAACACCCTCATGGCAAAACCCACCTGTTAAATTACAGTTGCTTTCCCTCTGCTTGAGGATTCCCTCCCAAATCCCAAACATTGATTGTTTTCTGCATGTTTGTTTGGATTTGTGCAATTAGAAGCTGTACTGGGATGTCACAGCAGTTTGAGTTGGTTTTTCATGTAGGAGTAGTGAGAGGAAACTTGTTGGTGCATGTTTTGATCTGCTTTGCTTCCTCCCTGAATTGAAACTTGGCATTGGGGTATTTGGAGCTGATGGGAAAGAAATTCCTTCTAGTTCTTCTAATCCATTGTGCAGGCTGTTGGGAATTGCCTACTAGGGTTTCCTCATGCTTTTGATCTCATCAGAGAGAGAAATGCTCCCTGAGAAAACTTGTCACCCCAAAATCTACCTCAGTGGTAAATTTTATAAAAATACATTAAAACTTTAAATTCTTTTTATTAGAGGAATTCAGGAGCAGGGATCGTTCAGGAAAGGAGGCTGTGGGATAGCCTGAAATGCCTTTGGAGAAGCCCTCCAGAAGGATTTGTCTCTCTGAGACCAGTCCTAATGCTTGCATTGATCCTTCTCTCGTGGAGAAGGGCACCACAGCTACACATCTGTAATAATTTGGGAAATCATATCCTACAAAGCATACCCTGTCCTGATTGCTGTGATTTTCTGGGATCTGATGGGATATTAGCAGGGGGTGAGCAGAAGCTGGGTTTTCTCTCCTGTTCTAGAACTGGTGGCTGGGGGAGACCTTGGACTGGCTGGTCCAGGTGGGCTTCCTGTGGGATGCTCTCCCACCGAAGCAGTGCCTGTCTCTGCATACACTTACTGAAGGACAGACACAAATGTGATTTTATATAATATTTCTGATGGCTTTGTGTGGTTCCAGATCACACAAGCATTCCCACTTGGAAGAATTTCCTGCCTGGCATTTCTTCCATAACTCTGTTTCAAAGCCACCTTACTCAGAAGGTTACTCTGGTAATTTTTTTTTTTTCTTCTTTTTGCTGCAAATAAACTATTTTTGAAAAACAGCTCCTTCCTAAGGGCAGCCGAGTGTCAAAGCCAGAGTTATGGATGGTGTCAGCTGCGTGTGGAAACACACGCTCCATTTACTAATTCCAGCTGTGGGAGCTTCGCTGTGCGAGCGCCGAGTGCTGCTCGTGTACCTGTCACTGCAGAGCTTTTAATGAACATTGATCATGTTCACCCAGACGTTGATTTGAAGCAAGGGATGGGAGGGCATTTTTAAAAGCACAGTAGGAAGTTTTTTTGTGTTGTAGAGTGTTTAGGATGAACCTGAAAAAACATCAGCCAGCAAGTGCCGGCTTTGAAAAGTTATTGCTGGGTGAGAGAAGGATCTGCACATTCAGTTTGGTCATCTTGGAAGGTTCATTTATAATTCAAAGTAATTTTTCAGTACGCTGTGTATTTATATTTACTTTTATAGAGAGAATTATTAAGGTTGGAAAAGACCTCCAAGATCAAGTGCAAGACTTTTAATTAGTTTTAAAAACCCTGTAGTTTAAAATTGTCTTTAAATATCCCCTTGTACTCCCTTTGGGAAAACAACTCGGGTTAATTATGCAGAACTCTGTTACATAACTTGGGGAAATAACCTTTATCTCTTTGCTTGACTGCACAGTCTGGCCCACCAGACTCCTTCTGCTGCTGTAGGTGATGGAAAATGTGAAATGTGGGAGTGCTGGGCTGCCAGATTCATCCCGAGATGGGTGGATCTGGAGAGTTGTGCCCTGGAGCGCTCGGAGCAGACAGATGGGACCCACTTAATGCCCAGCACGGTTCAACCCCCCCGAGCTGCTCCCTCCTTTGTAGGGCAGAGTTGGCTCCGGGTGTCCCCTGGGAAGGACAAGGTGACCCCAGCATGTGACAACGGAGACATGGCAGAGCTTTTGGGAAACCCACGGTCAACAAAGGATTTTTGGGAATCCCAGGGAGAAGAAATGCATTGTGTGGTGTAGAACTGCCGTGTGCATTTGAAGTCTTGTTTCATTAAATGCCCATTTCTGCGTGGGCTGTTTGGGTGAAAGTACCTAAAATAGATGTGTTTACAGTGGTTGCTTAAAAACTTTATTTTATTGCAGCTGTAGAGCAAAGCTCCATAAATAAAATCTTTCTAATTAAATTCAGTGCAAGTTTCCTAATTGAAAGAAACTACTTCTTGCAGGAGGAGGAAAATACTGACTATTTTTATTGTATCAAAAACTTCACAGCGTTTAGCTCAAAACAAGGACCCAAGTGAAGGCTGCAAGCAACTAAATTGATCTGCAGGCTCTGCATTTGTGGTGAGCAGGGTAAAAAGAAAGAAATCCATAGGTCATTTGTGCAAGAATAAAGCTAATATTAGCCTAGGAGTCACTCTTAAGTGTTGTTTACATCATGATCTCGTGAGGTGCTGAGCTTTACAATTTAATTGTGCATTTGAAGGTAGAAACCTTACAAAAGAGGTGCTTTCATTCCTTTAGGGACTAAGGATGCAATGTAAGAGACTCTAAGCTTGAGGTTTTTTCCCCTCATTTTCCTTTTCAAATTATTTTAACAATAGCCTTTTGACTCTGGAATGTGTGGAAGATGGGGAATATCAAAGTAGAGCAATCAGGTGATAATTAGGTTTAACCAACCTTTGACTTGGTTGTCACCACATCTGGTGTATTTTTAGTCTGATAGGACCAGAATGATCACTACCAGTAATTTGATAAGTGTTGTTATTTTCCTTTGAAGAACTTATTTTAATCTTTTTTCCTTTTTTTTTTTGTGAGCACACCTGCTCCCTCGAGAGTAAACCCGCAAATAATTTATGCAGTGAAAGTCCTTGCCAATTTTTAAGTGAGAATAAATATTTCTGAGATCCTCGTGGTTATAAAACTTGATGCTTTGCCCACAGATATTCTCCTCTCTTCACGGTTGTGCAGTGGTGTCAGTTTGAGATGTGATAGCCGGATCCTTGGGATTTTTCCAAAGAATCCTTAAAAAAAGTTCTTCACATTGAAGTTCAGCTCTTCCTTAGTTTTGAAGTATTGTTGTGTGGTTTTTGGTCTTCCATTGCTGATGGAAAAAGGAGGATAAAGCTGCCCAGGTGCTGGGCATGCCAGAGATCACTGAGTGGGGATCTTCCCCATGGGGCTGGAGACACCTCGTCATGGAACGTTGTGGGAACGTGTGGAAATCATGTCCTGCTCCAAAGCCTTTGATTTCCACCTGGGGACTTGTCACAGCAGTTTCTCCACCTGGGGACTTGTCACAGCAGTTTCTTTCCCTGGTTTCCCTTTGGTTCCTAACTCCTGAATGCCTTCAGCATCCCCTCACACCAGCCCTGAGTCTCTCACAGTAGTGATTATCCACGTCTGATCCCTGATGATGATCAACCAAACCTACAGCTTTTCACTCATGACATAAACACTCACTTTTGTGCTTATTTGGTTTGCTGCCATGAGAACGAGCTGCCCTTCCCCTTTGGGGGCAGATTTATTAAAAGATCATTTTGATGATCCACAGAGGACCAATGTTGAAAAGGAGAATTTTATCCCTGGCACGTTTAGTATCAAGAGATCGACTTTGAGCTGTTTGTGTTCAATGTGGTGAATGAAGCCAGCAAGGAGGGGAGGGATCTGAAATGATCCCTGAGAAGGGAATGGTTGGTCAGTGAGGCAGAGAGTTGCAGGTTATCAGTGCATGGGTTGGTCCCACAGTGGCACTGGTGAGGACTGAGAACATCAGGGTTGTGTTGGGCTATGTATGGACCAAAATCCCTGATGGAGGCAGAAGTGTTTGCTCAAAGCATCCCCCACTGCAGGCAGAGAATGATGCTTGCTCAGGAATGTGAGATTTCTAATTGTTTTCCTTATTTTTTTAATATTCCTTATTCTTTTTACTCCTGTCCCACTCCTCAGTGAGATCTGATGGATTTCTGTGTCTTCAGAAACAAGAACAACTTCACTGTCTCCCTACAAATCATAACCACTCCCTCAGCAGTCCCTTCAGCCTCTCTCATCGTGGGATTTCCAAATCAAAATGATCTTTCAGAACTGTTATTTAAGGTGGAATTTTCAAGGCACTGCTCAAAGCAGGATCTCCCCGAGTGGGCAGCCAGGAGAGGAGGAGATGGATGGGTTTTGTCTCCTGCACTGGTGGAGCTGATTAAGGGTTTTGTCATCCCCCAGGACCCCCGGGGCTCAGACTGACAGGGCCTGGGCTGTTTTGTGTTCTGCTCCTCTGCACTTGTGTGTTCCTCTCCTGGTTACATTCAGTGAGAGAGGAGAATATTAAACATCAATAAAAGAGCTGGGTCGCATGTGTGGTGTTCAGCACACAGAAAATTTTAGAGAAAGCCTTGTTATTATATAAAATAAAAGTAAATATTCTGTCCAGCTCTCCAGATTTCCCCACAAGGTTGGAAGGAAGGCAAAGATCAATCATTGATAAAGATGGCCTGTGGCAGTGGGTAGATGAGACTGTCAGAGCAACTGAGAAGCAATAAAACACACAAAACTGGTAAAATATTGTGATTCTTAGAGGTTTCTGCTTAAAAATCTTTGATTTCTGTGCCCTGAGGCTCTCAGTTCTTCTGTAGCCCAGAGAGGTCTTGCACCCTGAGTGCATTTTTTGATGCCTTGTAGTCCTTTGCAGAAAACAGGTTGGGAAATGAGCCTGTGAAGAGGGAGAACCTTCCCTTTCTTCTTCCTTGGCTTTCTGTGCCTGTTGCCAGAGGGGAAAAGGCTTTTAGGAAGATCCTCTAGCAGCAGGTAAATTAAATTATCAATTAAGATGCAATAAAGCACACTCACGTATTTAATATTTGATTCCTGAGGATTGAAATCACGTTTCCTTTCCAAAATTCTGCTCAGCTGTTGTGGCTGGGGTTTGCAGAATGAAGGTGGGCTCGGTTGGCCCGAGCAGCACCACAGCCAGGGCCTTAAAAAAAGAGAAAATCCCATGTTTTGTGTGTCTTGCAAGGAATTTCAGGAGTCTCAGGGAGAGCTGGGAGCAAATTGCCAGAATGATGTGTCTGTGTGCAAGATATTCCATGTTTCATTTCTTACCTGGCTAAGAGAGGGCTGAGAGAGTCCTGACATGTAAATAAGATTTTGGGTGTCCCCCAGGTACCCAAGATGTTCAGGGCTGCGTCCCTGAAGTTCATAACACAGGGTTTATTTGCTGTTTGATTTTCTCTCTAAATCCCAAAGGAATTTAAAGCTAACCCTCAGTTAAGCTGAACGGGGAGTCACAAGTGCAGGCACCACGTGAAATACAATTTTTATTTAAATGTTTCCTTCCAATGAGCCGCTGAAGCAATTTATTTGCCTAACTTACAAACCAGTGGAAATATAAATGACAAACTGCTGGTACAGCACAGAGAAATTGTTATTTTGGAGACCTCTCCACTTCCTGGAGTTGATTTATGGGCTCCTTTCTGGCTACTGGGGTGGCCCATCCTAAAGAGAGGAGGAAATGGTGCAAGAAATGGTTTAATTTGGAACAGCAGCCTGAGGTTTCTGTCGGCCTCAGTGATCCCCTGCTCCCAACCATCCGTCCTCCTCTCCCCTCCACTGAGTTTTTGAGGTAGGGAAGGAATTTGGAGAGACAAAATTCAGAGCTAAACGATGATTTCACAAACTCCCCATGTGATGCTTAAGTTGTGCTTCTTATACTTAAAAATGAAATGGTGCAGTGAGGAGTTGGCTTCAAGAGAAACAATAAATCAAATTAAATGAAAAATTAAACTTCCTTATGCCTGGCTGTCAAAAGTTTTGAATGAATAAACCAGTCTTAGCATTGTTAAATGAAGTTCATGGCATCTTTCCTGTGAACTGCTGCTTAAAAACAAACAGTTTTTCACTGACGGCATAAAAATTGTTTCCCTAACATGCCCAGAGGTGAAATGAGTGCCTGGAGGAAATAAAGCTGGCAGATTTTTTCTCTCTAAGTGCAGAAAGTCTTGGGGCTGTAAAAGCTGTTGTGTGGTTTAACTAATTTCCTTTAAAGTGACGGGAACAGCGAAGCAGAGGATGTATTTTCCCTGGTGAGCTGATATTTGGGGTTGTTTATGAGCTCCTGCAAATTGTCACTTCAGGGAAGCAAAACAGGAGGAGGATATGCAAGGGAGCAGAGATCGGCTGGGTGTGCAAACTGCATTTTACACAGGGCCTAAAAATAGTTGTAAGCCAGTGTGGGAAGTGGCATTTTTGCTAGGGCTGAATGAACTATCCCAGAAAAAAAATGCCATCCTTGAGCTCTTTCTCTTTCCTGCTCTTTGCTCCATCCCTGGAGCCTTTTCCCTCTGCTCTGCAGCAGCACGAGGTGAGGTTCTCATGGTGGATAAGTGAGGGAGGGATTTTTATTTCCCCAGTGCCAGCAGGGATTAGAATTGGAAATTGGTGAGCAGTAAGAGAACGGACTCTGATGGAGTTTGTCCCGGGTGAAACCATTCTCCATCCTCTCGCCAGAACCCAGGAAATGCCCCAATATCCCAAGAGTTGTCCTGTTCATCCTCACTCTGTTTGAATGGGGAGCGTCTGATGCTGAACTTGTGTCCAGGAGTGTGAGCCTGCTTAATAAATGAGGGGGAATTATTAATTCTTGGCTGCAGCATCTGCCTGGGTGACATCACTGCGAGTCCTGCTCCCTGAGCTGGACTGGGGGAGGAAAAGCAGAGCATTCCCATCCCTCTCATTCCTTAACCCGCGTTTGAAGTCTCTTTTATCGCTTCAGGCATAAGAGCTGAGTATTTGGAGGTCATTAAGAGAGGTGACACGGCCACAGAAGCCACCTTGATCTTTTTCTTGAGCTGCTGGTGAATGGTCTTGGAGAGGAGAAAAAGGAATTTAAGGTCTGATGGTCTTTTTAGGGACTTAACATTTGTATTGTGTATTCCCAAGGAATGTTGAGGAGGTGAAGGCTGGAGCTCCGTGAACCAAACAGAATTTGGGAGGTTTGTGTGCTGTGACAGCACTGAAATAATCAGTGAGAAGAATTAGCAGTGTTCCGCTGAGGGGATGTTCTGGGAGAATGTTTAATCTCAGTAATGACCACTGAATAATTTATTCACCTAATTTACAAATATTTTCATGGAAAACACTTGAGGTTTTAATCAGCACTCTGTAAACAATTTGTGTGTCTCAGTGATGAGAAGTTTAATGGAAATCTGGGCATTTTGGAATATTTTGTTCACATTTAGGAGCTATTTCCACTCTTTGGGCACCTGCCCAGCTGGTGCTGTTACAGCTGATGGGAAAGGAAAGTGGGAACCCTCCTGCCTGATCCCCCTTTTTTTCTTCATGGACAGCCTGGAGTTGGATACTTCACCTCACGCAAAATATTCCTTTTTCCCCTTTTATTTAACCACTGTTGAGATGCTGGGGATTTGCACATGGCACAATCTTAACAGGGGCATTTTCATGTTATTTTGATTCTTAAAGTGCATTTCCAATTTTAAAGGATTTTTAAAACCTTTCCAGAAGGTTTTAGAAGCAATGCAGATGATCCTGCTTGGGATTGTCCTCTCTGCTTTTCCAACAGTTTTCAGTCTTTCCGAAGAAATTAAAGCAAAATTTCAGTGAATTCAATGCCCAGTTTTCAAGAAACTACTCCACAATTATCTTTGCTATTTGTTCTGTCGCTTCCAACACACCTTGGTAGGAGCTACATAAACGCACAGTAATATTTGCCAACAGAGGAAAACAAAATCAGTTTGTTGGAATTTATGGAGAAAAGTAATTGGATACAAATAAAATACTATCTTTAGATAATTTTCTGTGCTTTTTTTCTCCTTTTTCTGTTCCACAGCACCCATTTTTTTTTCTTTTTCTGGTCTTCCATGCACGAGAAGAATTGGATTTGAGATGAGTTGTGCCTGAGTTGTTCCATTCTAGATTTTCATTTAGGTACCTAATAAAATCCCTGTAGGTTGTTGCCGTTTCTTGCCCTTTTCTGTGCTAAAAATAGGAGTTATGTTGTGGAGAAAGGGAGAAAGTAAACAATTAAGACAAATGAATTAATTCCTGTCTCAATACTGTGTATTAAGAAAACAGTTCAGGGGAAGAAATGTACATATATTTGAAATTTTGAATAAATATTAATAATAGTTACAGCAACAATAAAAAAAAATGGGAGTAAGGGAATTAAAGTGACCTTGAATGCAGGTACATTATTGCTGTATAGATACTGTTTGACTTTAATTTTTATTAATGTAGATAATGGCTTACATGGGCCTTATGGCTGCATTACCAGTGCTCTAAAATTTAATTAGATTTTTAGAGCAGCTGTTAATGTCTTCTCGAGGATTATATAATTCAGGGGCAGTGTCAGAAAACTTCAGCCATTTCATTAGACTCAGAAGAAACTGAAATGAGGTATTTTGTCCACAAAACTACCCTGAATTCCTGAGTTCTTCTCATAACAAGCCATTGAGATCGCATTTATTTTATCCTTGCAGTGCAGGGGATGGATAACACATGGAGAGAAAAATGCTGACTGGGAAATATTTTTAAAAGCTTTTTAGGATTTGGAATTTCGTTTCTTGCTTTGGTAGACCCAAGGTTCAGAGTCAGTGATAATAACTTGGAAGAATCCCATTATTGAGGTGAACACAAGGCAGGAATAAATGTCCCCACCATGGTGGAATGGAAATGAAAGTGGTTTCTTTTAATTACAAAAGAAAGAAGGAGTGGTGGTTTTTTATTGCCCTGTCCACCAAAAATATAAATAAAATAGAAATGCAGCAGGATCTGTATTTTTGTGGTTAATTCCAAGAGAACTTTGTGAAGGAGCAGCCGTGGTGGTCCTGGAGAAAAGGTTTTAGAGCTGATCCAATTCCAGGCAATGAAACAAATCTCAGTTAAAGAGCTGAGAGCTGATATTTCAGACTGCTGTAATTCAGATGAAGCAGAGTCACTCAACAGATGTCAAGTGGTACCAGGGACGCTTGGTGTGCACGAGAGGATAGCCAGGAGAAGCTGTGAATGGAAATTCGACATTCTGGCAGTGTTTTCCAAGATATCTGTGTAAAATATGTGGGTTTTAAGTGGCTGATGTGTGGTTGGCAGTGTGCAGAGGATCAGTGCTTAAACTGGAGTGAGTCTGTGTCCTTGGCTGCCCTCACTGGCTCTGGGACTGGGTCAGCCTTCACCCAGCTGTGTTCCCTCCCCCTGGAGATATCAGGATGATAATCCATGCATGGAAAAGCCACAGGAAATGATTTTAAGGTGTTTTGTTCTACGTTTGGTCCTCACCTGCACGTGCAGCTTCCGCAATTGTCAGGAATTGTTTGCTGTCACCCAGAGCAGAGCTGTAACTTCGCTGCCTCCCCAGTTCCATCAGGCTTGGAATTATCCATCAACGAACTTCTCAAGTTCATGGATGGATCTGGGTCTGTAAATTGTCCTTGTTTGTGTGAGGTCCTTGTGGTTGGTCTCCTGGCTCAGTCTTGTGGTTGGTCTCCTGGCTCAGTCTAGGATCACTTTCCTTTCAATCTCCTTTGGTTAGTTGAGAGCAGCTTTCCTGCTGGAAGTGTTTGAGGGTTCTAAGGCAAGAAGTGATGCAGAATAACCTGCAAATATGTTTAGGGGAAAAGTGTGGAGGATAAAAAACTGGGATTATTTAATGAGTAGGAAAGAGGTGCTTTATCCAAGGTGAGCTTCAGTTGCAAGGCAAAACCCTCAGTAAAAGGAGAGGTTTTGGAAGGTTTGCTGCTCTTGCCTATTAACATGCACATGCTAATGAGGACAATGAAGAAAGTGAATTTTTCTGGCTTGGTAAATGTTGAGTTTTATTATTCAGCATATCAGGGCGGTGATGGAGAGTGAGTGTTAATGGTGCAGGGTGGAGGTGGGAATGGATCAAAGGATGAGATGTGTTGGGTAAAGAAATGGTAACGATAAATGACAGTGACCTAATTTATGAAACAATCCTCTGCTATCAAGCAATTCACTAATTTGTAATTACGTGATGAACTGGCCAAGAACAAAAGCAGTCCTGTCAGAATCCTCCAAAGCCATCAGGAACTGCTGCAGGTTTGCAGCAGCCTTGGTGCTGTGCAGCCACTCCCATCCCTGCCCTGTGCTCCACACGGGAATCCAGAGCTGGAAACCAGGACCCAAATCCATTTCCATTCCTTAGTGCCAGAGTTAACGAGCAGAGAGGTGAGGGAAGTGTTTCTGGCAGGGCAGGAATTATCTCTGAACCCTGAAGGAGAAAGCTTCCAGGCATGTTTGCTGAAGGGCTCCCAGATGGAAAGGTGCCTGTGGAGCAGGGATGGGGCTAGGAGGGAGCAGACACCTGAGAGCCCTGGGGCAGGCACTGGTGCTGCTCCTCAGTCTGCTTCCTGTGCCACAGACTCGTAGAAATGAAAATAAATAAGGAAAAGTGTCCATTTTAATCATTAGAAACTTTATTCTTGGTGAAATACGGCCCTTAAGGAACTCACGAAACCTGCAGTGCGTAACTTTGGGCAAATCTGGTATTGCTGTAATCCTGTAAAACAGCTGGAGATGGAAGGCAGGTGGATTTTGTAGATCCTGAGAGGTGGTGGGAGCATCACCAAGGTGAGCTGTGCTCCTGCAGGGACAGCAGCAAATCCCCTGAGGGATGGGATGGAACCAAGGACCAGGGTCCCACCCAGGATCTGCAGCAGAACATTCCCTGGGAGGGGTCAATCCTCCCAGACCAGGAACAGGCCTTGCCTTTCATCTGCTGAGTTCTGGGGTGGGATGGGGGCTCAGGAGATGACAGGAGAAATGTTGATTAGCCAGGGAAAATCAGCAGCCAGCAACAGCTTTTATTCATTCAGTATTATTGACTTAAATTAAGGCCACAGCCACTTGGTTCATGAGGAGTTCTGCCATCATTCCATGCAAAGGCTGACTTTGCCAAGGAATTCATCCTTTAAAAAATACTGCCATCAGCCCCCTGAAATACCCAGGGCATTGTGAGAGGTGGGAAACAGAAATGCTGTGTTTATTTCAAGGTGAATGCAGCAATGGGAGCTGCTCCTCCTCACTTAGTGACAGATTTATCAAATAATTCTTAGAAACAGATCTCCAGTGCTTGGAAAATTGGGAATTTCTTGGATACCTCTGGCTTTAGGTACTCCTGGACTTTGTTTTCTGTGAGCTCCCCATCTGAGCCTGAGAAGGTTGGGTGTAAATGGATTAAGGGATTTCTGTTGCTTCAGGGTGAGCCCTGTCCATGAATGGATCCAGCACCTCTGGAAAGCGTCCCTCGCCCCCGAGGGCCTCTCTCGCATTTCAGATGTAAATAAAAATCATTTTTAAATCAAATAAATCTTTTCTGTAGTTAGTAGAATTTCCAGAAACGTGGTTAATCCTAAAGAGCTTTTCTATTTGATGTTTAATAGAGCTGAGTTAATAATTCATAATTTAATGTATCTGATTAATTTTGCCTCTTTTTCTCGGAATGTCTTCAAAGCCCATAACAATTATCTCAAATGTACTTATTCAAAATGACTCAGTGACCTCTCTTTCTAGATCACTTATTCCTGATTCAATTTTTCATAGCAGTGCACAATTTCTATTGGTTATCGTTCATTATTTCTCTGCTAATTGAGTAATCACAAATCCTGTTAAAAAAATAAATAAGTAACAACCCTCTGGCAGGAAGAAATACTAAAAATGGATTAAAAATTCCTGTCTGCCTTGGAAAAACCTTCCTCCAGCTGAGGAAGAGCCAGTGTTCGTTTAAGAAAAACAACTGATGAAATCCTGTTGTCCTGGGAATTTGCAGTGCTTTTTTTATCCAAGAGATGATCTAACTGTATAAATTGTATAAAGATAATTAACCTGTGCCAGCAGCTGCAACACTCTTAATATCAAGAAGGAGATTTGCATAATGTATTGCTAAGTGCATGTGTTTATTTCAGTAAAGTTCAGGAATTAGGCTGGAATCACACCAGGGCTGAGCTGCCCAGCAGTGCCTGTGTCTCATTATTGGGAGATTTTCCCCTTTTATTTCAGCTTGCTCTTTATTTTTAAAATACAAAAAAAAGCCCCTTATAAGTCCAATAGAGGCCTTAATGTGATGGATTCATTAAAATTAAGGATTTTATTTGGCTGTTATCTTCCTTCCCCTCTCCCTGACAGTCTGTGGTGGCCATTTGAGGTGGCCATGCCAGCCCAGCAAAGCAGTTTGTTAATGAATTTTCCACAAATTAATTTTCTCCATTACCACAGCCTCCATAAACACGAGCAATTATTTTATGTGGACCAGGAACAAATGAGAGCATAATAACTTACTGAACTTTATTTTGTGGAATTAAGAGTATTTCTCTTTTGGCCTTTTTTCATTAGGGGCTCTTCTGAATGATTGCAAATAAAGGAAGGGGGAAATCTGGAATTGCTGGATACAGCAGATTTAGGTTTAGGCTGTTGAATTACCCTAATTTGATTTCCAGGTGTCACTGAATTCTGTTGTATTAGACCTATTGATACCTTTAGGTGTTTGGTGGTGGGTTTTTTTCTGGTTATTTGTAGTCACATTTCAATAGCTTTTTCCTAAAATAAGCTTTTTTTGTCCAAGTGAAGCAACTCAAAGGTACCAGCACCAAATCTGATAAATGGATACCCCAGGGGTAAGAAAATTACATTGCCTTTATACCTCAGGCAAGTGAGATGCAATCTCAGCAAAAGAATCCACCAGGAGCAGGATTATCATTTAAGGAAAAAAGGGGATTAACAGTTTCCTTGTAGCTCTGGGGGGAGGGAATTGTCTGCAGCACCTTTGTACCTGTATGGAGGTTCAGAACCCCGTGGGAGGTGACTTTTAGTGTGCATTTCAGGAGTATTTTTATTTCTAGAAAATCCTAGTGTCAAGTTTTATTAGTTCATGTAGCTTTAAGGGAAAATTTGGATCACAGAATCACAGAATGGTTTGGGTTGGAAGGCACCTTAAAGATCATCTAATTCCAACCCCCCT
>VZTH01014519.1:219847-246117 GCA_013397815.1 Aleadryas rufinucha | reverse complement strand
TGCAGGGAGTTGTTGCGGCCAAAATGCAGGACTCGGCACTTGGACTGGTTAAACTTCATCCTATTGGATTCAGCCCATGTATCCAACCATTCCAGGTCTAGAAATGGTTTTATTTCTAGAAATTCCTAGAGTCAAGTTTTATTAGTTCATGTAGCTTTAAGGGAAATTTTGGATCATGGAATCACAGAATGGTTTGGGTTGGAAGGGAACTTAAAGGTCAGGGACACCTTCCACTGTCCCAGGCTGCTCCAAGCCCCATCCAGCCTGGCCTTGGACACTGCCAGGGATCCAGGGGCAGCCACAGCTGCTCTGGGAATTCCATCCTAGCCCCTCCCCACCCTCCCAGGGAAGGATTCCTTCCCAATATCCCATCCATCCCTGTCCTAGGAGTGATGAAACGTTTGGAAGAACAACCCAGGCTGTATTTGCCTGCCTGGTTCAGGAGGTTTGGGTCTGGTGCCGTGTGTTTGTTCCCATAAATCCATAACATCCCTCGTGCTCTGCTGGGATTTGTGTCAGCACATGGAGTGAGGCACCCTGTGGACCTTGGGCATTGTCCCCATGGCCACCCCTGCCCAAGTTTTTGGGATGTCTTTGCCCAGGGGAGAGCGCAGTGCCTTCTGCTGAGCCCCAGGCCCCTGTCCCACCTCTGCTGAGCAAGGAATGCAGGTTTGGAGTGCAGAGTTCGGAAGATTAACCCTGAAATCAAAACCTGTGGATATGGAAATAATCCCCCTCCTTGCTCTGTGTGATTTTGAGGAATATAAGAAACCCCATAAGGGGTCACAAACCTATTTTTACCTAGAACCCGACCGCAGCAACTTCAGGTGTAATTGGAACGTCTGCTGAAGGACTGCTGGGTTTTGTTTTGCTTTATTTGAGGCAGCCTTCTTCAGGAAATGCTGTTCACAAAGGCAGTGTCACGTAATGTTAAACAGAAAAGAAATTTTCTGCATTCACCTTGAGGGATTTTGGAAGTTACAAATTATAAAAGCCGTAATAACTTCCATTTAGAAGGCTTTTGACAGGAGGGAAATGAGAAACGAGGAATGATTCCACAGAAAGTTATTCCAACTCGGTTTTATAAACAAAACACTCCAACTGTGTAAAGCAGAAATAGCACAGTTTCTTTGACTGCTTTTTCTGAATGCCTGGCTTTCAATACTCAGTCCTGAAGCTAATGAAGGACTTGTGGACATAATATGGTCAAAGACATTGCAGCAGCCCACACAGCTCCCATCTGCTGGGAGCAGAAGCACAGCCTGCACCAGACATTGATAACAATGTTTATGGTGGGGGGAGAAGTGAGGATATTTTGGGCCAGTTTAGGCTGAAACTGTGGGTTAATTTGGCACTGAGTGTGAATTTGGTTATTTGGAAAAGCTAAAAATTCTGCCTGGTGAAAAGTGAATTTTGCTGTGCATGGGGATTTTTTGTTGTTTGGTTTTTTTGTCGGGGTTTGGTTTGGTTTGGTTTTTTGTTGTTTGCTTTTTGTTTGTTTCTTTGGGGGGTTGGGGGTGGGGTTTTTTTGGTGCATTTAGAGAAATTACTTGTGATACTTTCCCTCGTTTTCAGTAGAGCCAGAGTGAGTGGGATAGAGGGATTTAAAGCAAAGAGTATAGGTTTAAGAGGCTAATTACAATAATCCCACTGTAAACTTCCTAATGCTCTTTGGAGGGAGGAGTTGTCTGGCTTATTGCTGCAAAGTTTTATCATTTGAGAGTGACTCAGTCCATGAGCCCTGATCCTGTTCTGGGCAAGGTCAGGAGCATCAAGTGTGCAGGTAGTTTGTAATTGGCTGTCTGCAGCAAACAGCAGGGAATTCAATCCATTCCCTGCGCTTGGATGCACTCAGCCAACGCTCCATGAGGCCACTGGAGCATGGAAAGGTTGCTAATCTCTCCCCAGTAATTATTGCAGGTGTGCCGTGCTCCTATCAGAGAGGACACTCGGCACTTGATGAACTGAAATGTTCCTAATGGCTTTTCTTCCCTATTAATAAATCACATTTTGACATTCAGAGACTTTATGTGACACTAGGGGAAGCACAGTTCAGGAAAATCCTGAAAAAGTTATTCTGATAATCAGTGATGTTCCTGGGAATTGGGGATAATTCTGGCAAAACTGCCTGAAATGTGTCAGGTTTTGTTCAGGGGAGTTGTGCTCTTGCCATGTCTGTGGAAGCAGGGAAATAAAGACATGGACATCTGGAAATCCAGAGTTTGAATGTGGTTGGAGTTCATGTGGTTCGAAATAAGGACTCACTTTCACTCTGGCAATAGAAAATGATTGCTCCTGAGAAACTTAAATGCCAGAGAATTCAGATTTTGGTGCATGAGGAAGAGAGGGAAGCCCAGGCACAGCGTTCTCTCTTTTGTCTCTGAGATTACCTTTTAATCTGATAGCCAGCATTTCCTGGGTCAAATCTCTTCCCTCAAACCCTCATTTCTATTTTTCTGAGTACTTTGCATTTGATACTCTGCTAATACCCCTCTTCCTATAGATGACACTATCAATTCCATCAAGTTATATTGAATCATTGCAAATTCTCTCCATCCCAGGCATAAATTAATGGCTGCATTTTCTTCATGTAATGGATCACAAAGAGGAAATCAGCTGTAATCTATTTATATGATGTAACCTGTTCAGAGGTCTTAGGTTTTCATTCTTATTTTTAGATAACCTAGTAGTGGTTGCTGGTGGAACTGGAATTGCTGTCCTGAGATTGTCATGTTCACTAGCTCCACTGCCTGAAAAATATTCATTAACTGTGACTTTGCACCTTTGAATTCTTGTTTTAGATGTAGAACACCAAATTATGAGACTTGTACACACTGCAGCAAATGGAGGCAAGGAGATGCCTTGTGCTTTGTCCTTTGTGTGCAAGCTCAGGGTTGTGTTTGGGTGGGATTTGTGTTGGTCCCTCAGTTGATCCAGGCTTAAATGTGGTTCCCAGATGCTCCAGCTCAGGGTGGCACAAGGGCTGGCAGCTCCCTGGCTTTGTACTTCTGGCCAGGGCCAGGCAGGTGACAGAGGTGACACAGTTTGACCTGAAATAATCTGGTTTCTCAGTGTTTGATATTCAGACATGTAATCAAGCTATTTTAAATGGACATTCAGATGTGTAATCAAAGCATTTGAAATGCTTTGCAGTGTAGTGTTAGGACGTGCTAAGTGTGCTTAATGCAGCAGCAGCTCTGCTTGTGTTTGTGACTGCAGTAACAGACTTTATTTTGGGTTGGAGAAACCGTGGACAGGGGAAGATCTAGAACAGCTTTTACAAAGCTTTTTCAGGCTCTGGAAGGAGTTAATTCTCACTGTCCTTTGCACAAGCACAGAGCATTGCTGGTTCTTAGCTACCCACCACCATTTCTATCAGAGCTCCACTGTTTTCCTTGGCACCTCTGCGGCGTCACTTGACAACCTGCAAAGGGGAGGATGAGCTCTGGGAGGGCTGGGAGTGGGTGGTGGCATAGGGTGAGTGTAGCTGGGAGAAAAGCTGTGAAAATTCACAGCACAAGCAGCCTGGAGGTACCATAAATCCACGTTGGAGCCGTGTGGTTGTGCAGGCAAAGCTGCTGATGCTGGGCTGGCTCAGGGGGCTCAAATCCAGGCTCATGAGGCTTCCTCTGGGTCTGAAGCTCAAAGCCAGGCAGGTGAAGCTTGCCCTAAGCCTGTGACATGGATGTACCATCATTTTATCCCACAATAATGTTTTTAGCATCTGTTCATAACCTGGTTTTGTGTTACCAGGTTTAAAGCACCGATGCTTCCTCAGGGAATCACCTTCGAGGTGGAGAATTTCAGCTTTGCACAGACACTTGTAGGCAAAGTGACCAAGGCTCAAAATCTTTTCTGAGTCGTTGGCTGCAAACAGAATGTCCAGGTAGGACAAGTGAGGAATCTCTATACTGTATTTGATATCAAAAGGCACTGCCAGGGAATGTCTGTGAGTGGTGCCGAGTGTGATTTCATGCTTTATTGTTCCCCAAGCTGTTCAGTGGACAGGGAAAAGGTATTTTTCATTCCCCTCAGCTTTGCCGGGGCTCCGTGGGCTCTGAGGCTCCAGCTGGGAGCTCTCTGGCCTCTCCACTTCCATCAGCAATAAAGAAACCACAGGGCAAATTCCCCTCTTAGTTCCACCTGCGAACCCCCCGATCCCCCAGGAATTCAGAGTCAGCCCTTTCGACTGTCAAAAGGACAAGAGGCAGCAGAGAAGGGCTGCAGGCTGGGAAAGCATCCATTGAGCCTGGGACAAAGAGGAGGAGAACTGAGCAAAAAGTGCAAACATCATCAGGAAAAACTGACAGTGGGGAGGGTTTGTGGAGAACGAGATGTGCAGGGCCACGGGATGTTCTCTCAAGGAGGTGGTGACAGGTCCAGTGCTTGGATGTTTTCAGGGAAAGGGTGGTAAGGAGGGACCATTCATCATAGCTGGAGATGACTGAGGCATTTGGGGAGCAGTGATTTGAGAAGTGGGCACAGATTTACTGCATTTTAAATTCTACTTTGTTAAAGAATAGGGCAGCTCTTTGTTCTCCTTTCTTTGATAATCCCACAAGATGCTCCAGCATTCCTGCAGCTCATCAGAGGTGCAGCAGGATAAATGCTGAGTTGCACCCCTCTATCCCATCCCACAATTTACCTCACATCTTCTCCAGCTCTAATTCCTGCAGTTTTGCATCACCCCCCTGGGATAAAACCAGGAGAACCAAGCATGCACTTTGTAACATTTTCATCTGCCCTGAACATGTTCCTTCATTACAAATCTCAGGATTACAATGCAAATTAGTGCCATAATTAGTTTTGTTATGTGTGTCTGTTTCTGGCAAACTGAAATGCATCCTGGAAAAACATTTATAAATTGAAATTTATAATTGAATCGTGAGCTGATGTGTTTTTTAAATGCAAAAATTTTTCACGAGATCCTTCAGTGCCCAGTTTGTGCTCTGGGTGATTAAAGGTTCTTGTGCAGGAAGTCCAGTGATGTATTTTTTCAGCAGAATGGTATTTATTTATTTTATTTCCTCTCCCTTTAACCACTGGAGAGGAAAGCTCAGAAAGGAGAGGGATGTGCAAACCAGTCTGAGGGATTTCTGCACGGTTCCCTCTGTGGGTGAAAGGAGGATTCGTGTTTCACATCTGCCAATCTGACTTATTTCAGGAGCTTTAAATATCTCTAATAACTCCTGGGGATGGGAGATTTGTGAATTTTTATGAGTGCTAGGAGAGAGTTGTCTGAGTCAATGACAGAGGCAGCTCCAGCTGCTGTCTGGACTTGCTTCAGGAGCCAAATTCTGTAATTTTTACTCAAAACTTGTCGCCATGTAGGAAAATTTGCAGGTGTGGATGCTCTGCAGGTTCTTGCTTTTCCACATTGCTCTGACTCCAAGCCATACTTCTGGGAACTTTCCCTCCCAGAGGAAGCAGGCAGGGGCCAGAGGAGGTGATCCAAGGCTCAGTGACAACGTCCCTGCAGGAATTCACCTCTGCAGAACACACACAGGAGGCAGCTTTTGCAGGAATTTCTCACCAGCAAAGCGGAGCTGTGGAGGTAGGGACAGGCGAGGTCTTTGGAAAGTGATGTCACCTCCTTTTACCCTACTTTGGTCCCTAAGGAATGACCCCAAAACACAGAGGGGCAGCTCATGGCATGCAATTTTGGAGGCTTCCTTGGCTCAGCAGACCTTCAGCTTCCTTCTGCCCCTCCTCATCCACGGACTTTGGCAATTCAGAGACCTGGAGCAATTAAAGTGTCTATAATTATCCATGATATCACGTCAGAGAGCACATTTAACAATCACCTACACCTCAAACACTGCCATCTGCAACTACCCCAGATGCAGAGGCTGAACAATTGGTTATCCAAGGTCTTGTCTGCTTGGAAAAGAGAGCAAAAGTGATTCCACAGGATGTTACCATGGAATAGTTCACAATCCCTACACAACCCTGGCGTGTGTGGCAGGCAGCAGCAATCCTGACTGCGATCCCAGTGCTTTAACAGCAGCGTCACTGGAGGGGGCTTTTAGGGATGATGGAAACATCTGACTGTCACAATATTACAGGAATGGAGTGTGGGCACCATCTCTGGGAATTGATAGTTTGGCATTCTTGGATATAAAGGCACAATAAATAACAGAAGAGGGACAAATCATTCATCTTCACATTCTGAGACTCGCTGGCTCGCAGGAGCCGTTCCTGGGCGTGCAGCTTTGGTCTGCACAGATCCTTCTCTGTTCTGAAAGGAAACATTTACAGACTGACAAACTGCACTGTGTGGTTTGGTGGAGTGATGAACCAGCTCTGCTAACAGTTCAATATCTCGTGATCATCTCAGGAATGGTTTCTGTTGGGGTTTTAATGGCAGAGAAACACAGGCAGCATTAAGGGGATGAGCTGCACTGAGCATCCCTGCTCTGCCTTTGATGGCTGTGATGCATTTGGGAAGTCAACAAAGATGGAAGAGAGAATAAATCTGCCCTTCCATGGCCGTCTTTATGCAGCCTAAAATAACATGTAGGGTAATTTTCCTTCTTTTTCTGAAGCTAAGTGCTTTTTTGTGGATCTCCAGCCCGAGTTTTCCACTCGTGCAGTACACACTTGGAGCTGATAGCGCTCATCTTTTATGGCAGAAATTGCTGAAGCTGAGTAATTAAAGTTATTCTTGACTTCTCTTATTTACTGGAAACGACTGAGCTGAATCATAAAAGACTGAGGATTGTACTTTGAATGGTTTCCTGGATACTTTGCTTCTGGCAAGTAATTCTTTAATGGCACATCCACAACAACAACAACAACAACAACAACAAATGTTCTGGAATGGAATCTGGCACTTGACTTCCGTTCTTTATTCCCTGCAGTGATCCCTGGTGGGTGCACACCAAGGAAGTGCTGGTTTGACAACAACTTGTCCAAACCTCTTCCATCTCTTTTGGCTTTCTACATATTATTTAAAATCTAATATTGGCATAAAAATAGAGTTTTGGCATCTGTAACCACCTCATCCTCTTTTTTGCGTGTTCCACATCTTCCCCTTCCCACGTTTTGCAGGATGGAGCTGGTGCAGTGTGAGAGCAGCACCTCTAACAGGCAGCAGAGTCATTCCCTGGGGTGGGATATATGAAATGAAATGAAATTCGCAAATATGGCTGAATAAATTAAAAAAACCCAACAATATGTTATTGTCCTGCAGTGTGGTCCCACCAAACTGGCCCCCTCATTTTGGTTGAGGTGACTTTGCTTGTGTCCAAGAGGTAAAGGAGCTTGTTATTGCAAAAAAAATACTGATTTTCTCTCCAAACAGAGAAACTTTTGTGAAAAACCAGTTTTCTGTGAGCTCAGACTGGTACATGGGGGATGTTAAGCCATTAAAAAAAGCCCTGAGAAGCAGAACCAGAGATTGTGATGTTTGGTGTAGTTCATTAATGTAGTTTATTAATAATCACAGGGGTTTTTTTTTCCCCTCACCTTATTCCTCACTTATTTTTCAGACTCAGAAGGGTTTGGGTTGGAAGGGACCTTAAAGATCATTTAGCTCCAACTGGACATGCACTAAGATCCAAATTGGTGTCATTTAGTAATCACAGGATCAGTTTTTCCTCACCTGGATTCCTCAATTATTTTTGTTTTAATTTTCTCACTCTAAGACTCTCCAGGAGTTCAGGCTCCTTCAGGCAAGGACAGAAATGTCACTGCAAAGCTGATTTGCTCCCAACAGGAAAATCTACCCTTGATCAGAGAAACAAAAACTGTGAAAAACATGAATTGCAAGGACATGGCAGTTTTAGCAAACAAGCCTGAGTTTACTGGGTGTAAAGTTTTTACTTTACATTTTCAGGGGAGGGTTTTACTTTTGGGAAAGGAATTCTTTTGCTTTGTACAGCAGGGGTGTGGAGAGAGCACACTCAGGGTGATGCTGCCCAGAGACAGGAGCAGCTCCAGGAGAGCTGTCCCCAGTTTCACTGTGTTTGTGTTATATAAATAATTCCTGTCTCCCACTCGGCCCCCCCAGGTATTGCCAAAAAGCTCCAATATTGGGAACATCCATTGCTTTATCCAGCCTTACAAAATAAGGGGTTTAAAACATTGTTAGATGGGATTGCTGTGGTTTGTTCGGTGGCTTCAACGCCTCCTTTTGAATCCCTTAATGCAGATTTTTTTCCTGTTTTTTCCCTCCTCTCAGAGTGTTCTCTATCACAGGAACCATCAGTTCCCCTTTTGGTGATGGTTCTTGTACATATGGAATGATTTAATGATGAATCTCTGCTTTCTTTGCAGTGCTGTCTCCTTTATTGCACTGAATTCCACCTTAAAGGAATCATTGAGACATCACCAATTGAAAGTTACAAGTTTCCTGCCTTTGCTGGGCTGTTTCCAAGGGGATACATCCCACCAGGGATGGGCAGAGCTGGAAGGAATCCTGTTTGCTAATTACTGCCACCATTTAGAAACAAATCCGAGGCACAGGGCACCACAGTGAATCCAACCCAAGGAACAATAAAACCTGAGTCTATGTAATTGCTAAGGAAATGAAGACTGAATAGAACTTAAAGGCAATTAAAGCCTTTATTTCCATTTTATTATGGAATAAATACTCCAGGATAGTTTCATTTGCTTCACTTTTTGTTTGCTCATGGGGTCTGCTTGTTAATGTGACTGGGATGTATGAGAACTCCTTAATTAACCTGTTTTTGTGGGCATCTCGTGGTTTCTATGAAATATGTGTGCTGACAGCTCTGGAACAATAGTACAAATAGAAATGACAGATTTGTAAGCATTGGTCAACTAAAAACTGTTCAAGAAATGCAGTTTTTGAATTATTGGACCAGGCTTCTCTGCAAATTGGAATTCAATTCAGTTAATTGAATTCACTGGATCTGTGGCAATTTGCATAAAGTTATAATAAGAGCGTGGTTATCTTTGTAAAAGCTGCAGTTTCAGAATCTTATATTAAAAATGGAATAATATAATTTTTATTTTGTAATAGCCAAATGCAGCAATATCTCATTGACATGGGAACAAAATTGAAAAATGGATTTTGCTCTCGATTACAAAGAAGTTCATGTGCAGCAATCCCAGGCAAGCCCTTGTGGATGCTGTATGGATTGTTTGGAAGTGGGAGTTGGTCTTTTTGTCCATCACATCCCAGCCCTTTCCTGTATCTGTATTTTAGTGTTTATTGCATGAAGTAAATATAGCTTTTGCTGAAGCCCTGGAAGCAATTTCCTTGAAACAGGGATGGCTTCCATTTCCTCTGTGCTGAGTCTGGGATCCGTGTCCTTGGGCATCCTCTGGGTTGGGGATGAATTCTGCAGGTATTTCCCTCAGCAAATCCCCTCCCAGACCTTCCCCTCCCTGTTTCTCCCCATCTGATGCTGCTGCCTGGGTACATCCACGGGTGTAAATTCAATCTCTGCACTCTCAGTGCTTTGTGCCATTCCTGGGGCTGTGGAGGGGTTCCAGTGAATCCTCACTGATCCACAAGGACCCTGGGAAAAGAATCTGTCTGCTTTAAGATAAAAGTGGCAATTAAATATTTGTTATGTTGACCTAAGGGACTGGTGGATGTGATGCTTAAATAAAACGTGTGTAAAGCAACACACCTGCAGCTTGTGGAGGAGGAGGAGGAGGAAACATCTGTACTGCTGCCCTCACTGCAACAAAATCCTGAGAAACTGTTTTCTGTTGGGGTCTTTGAAGTGGAGACTTCAAGAAGAGTCTGCTCCACAAGGATGAAACAGAGATTAAGTAAAGGTTTAGGTAGAGGGAAGCGAGGTGGTGCTTCAGCTCCATCCACTGCTTCCAGCCGGGCTGCAGAGCCTCATCAGCCCTCCTGCTCAATTACAGGGATGTCTCCACTCATCCTTTATGCAGGCAGGATTAGGGCCGTGAGCAGGGTTCATTTTGCACTCTCCCCTGGGTGCCGGTGGGGTGGGAATGAGGATGGCTCCCGTTGGCAGGAGGTGCCGGGTGCACTGCTGCTGCTGCTCCCCGGGGATGCAGGGCAGGGAGAAGCCTCCTGCACACCCCAGCCGAGGGCACAGCAGCAGCAGGGACGAGGCAGGGACGTGCAGGCAGCAGGTCCTGCATCCCTTGTGCAGCCAGACGGGGCTGGGGCACAGAGCATCCCTGGACACCCCAATTTTCCTCCACCGGCTGCTCCTGGTGCTCTGTTCTGCTCTTTGCTGCACCGAGCTGCTGAGACAGAATCCTCTGCTCAGAGCTCAGCAGTTCTGGGCTTTTCTTGTAGAGGCACAGCATTGATTCTTTAAGGAAATCACCCCTCCTCGGGACCAAAGAGTTTCTGCAGAAGTTAAAGATCTCCTCGTGCAGGATGGCACTGCGTCGCCTCAGAGCCAGGCATCAATAAAACTCTCCAAGAGTGAGCAGGAGCAGCTCAGCCAGGTATAGCAGGGACAAAAGAGGACAAATTATCTGGCATAAGTAGAATTTTGCTGGCTGTTGCTTTCTCTGGTAGAATATAGAAATTATTTGTGGACAGAGCAGCTTTCATTTGTGGAGAGAGTCACTGGGACGGAGGGGTGGGACAGTGCAGTGCCTGATGCCTTTCACTGTGCTTTCAAACTTCTGAGCTTTGTGGCTTTAACATTAATTTCTTTCATTTAAATGCTGAGAAGTGAGTTAAGAGGTTAAGAGAAGGATATGCTTTGCCCAGGAAGACTTTTCACTTGTTCCTTAGGTTCCTTCACAGGGTTCCTTGGAGTGTTATGGGAGCAGAAATCAGAGTTGTGGGATAAATGGCTGAAACTTTAAGTGTTTGCTTTTATTTTGGAAATACTTTGTAGTGTCCAGCTAATTCTACACTTGATAAAATTATTTATTTATTTATTTATTTCTAATACATTTATTAGTGTACATGTATTTATTTATGCACTGTGAACAGCTCAGTGACTCACAGAAGGGCATGAATTGATGCTGTGCTCACAGAAGGAGCTGTCACTGCACTTCAGCAGCAGCCACGGCTGGCTGAGGGCTGCACCACTCCCTTCTCCCTTGATCCGTGTGCTGATCCTTCCTGCAGCCTCCTGGATCCCATCTGGCCAAGAGCAGCAGTCGATATCTCCAAAACCAACCTCACATTTTGGGTCCTGCCCCGGTTTTTGCAAGGCCTTGCAGTTCCTGAGCGCTCGTAGTGACACTGAGGATGGATAGCAGCGCGCGTCCGGGGGAATGGATTTTTTGGGGACGTTGTGTGGCATTAAGAAAAGCCACTCTGCAGTTTCTTGTGCCTGTCAACACACTGGGTTTAATGCTCTGTCCCTGCATTTTGGGTTCTTCTGGCTAAAGCTCAAAGCCTTGGAGCTGGAATTGGTCTGATCTGAGGAGCAGGGGAGTTGCACATTCTGCAGAAAATTCTGCAGATGATTTTTCTGCAGATAATTTTCGTCCTGGATAGGCACTAAGAGCAGAGAAAAGCACAGCATGGAGGTGTCTCAGGGTAAGGACAGGGAATATTCTCCCTGGATTGACTGGGGAGCACAGCATGGGAGTGTCCCAAGGTGAGGACAGGGAATATTCTCCCTGGATTGGCTGGGCAGCACAGCATGGAAGCGTCCCAGGGTAAGGATAGGGAATATTCCCTTGGATTTGGCTGGGCAGCACAGCATGGAAGCGTCCCAGGGTAAGGATAGGGAATATTCCCTTGGATTTGGCTGGGGAGAACATCCCAGGAAAAGCAAAGCAGCAGTGCCTGGTGACCTTTGTGCTATGGCTGTTCCAAGGAGTGGGAGGGGTGGAATGAGGGAAGTGTGTCACGGATTGAGCAGAGGTGATGGAATTTCCATGGAATGTTACACCTGTGCCTCAGGAATGGGCATCCTGCCCTGCCCAGGCACGCCGGTGATGGGTTGGGAAGCTCTCAGAGCTAAGTATGAGCCATAATCAGCGCTTTTCCCTCATGGAGAGCAGAACTTGCCCTCATTTCAGAATAAAAGGCATCCCCAGTGAGCCCCAGTGAAAGGGCTGATAGGGGGATTGTGGAAATAATTAATTTTCTTAGGAATGTTGTAATTTCAGCATTTCTGTGATGATCAGGGTAGGGCTTCAGCACAAATTGTGTTGCTAAAACTCAGGGTTCTCAGTAAGGCTTCTGCAAATATACACATTTTCCTTTCAAACAATAAATATCTGTATATTTAAATATACAGATATATTTTCCTTCAAAATAATAAATAAACCCACACTGAGGTCTTGCTTCTACATTAAGAGGTCCAAAGCTTTCACATTAAGAGGGGGTTTTTTTTATCTTTTTGCTGAAACTTGACCCCATTGCCAAACTTTCCTAAGCAAAACTTGACCACTATAATGTGAATTTTCTAAATAATATTTTTATGCCTGCCACAACCCAGTCTGGCCTTGGACACTTCCAGGGATCCAGGGGCAGCCACAGCTTCTCTGGGCACCCTGTGCCTCACCAACCCCATAAAGAGGAATTTATTTCTAATATCTGAAACCTGAATAATAATAACAATAATAATAACAACAACAACAATCTGAAGCCATTCCCCTTTTTCCTGTCACTCCAGGCCCTTGTAAATAGTCTCTCTCCATCTCTCTTCTTTTTCAATGGAAAAGGGGAGAGGTGGGGACAGGAGCCCCCAGCAGGTGAAATAAAATAGGGGATTATCAGCTTTATGCTCACAAAGCTGTAAAAATTATTAAGTGAAAGGTTTCTTTAACGATTTCATAAAGAAATCCCTGGTATTTTTAAACCCCTGAGGAACATAGCAGAAAACAGTATTTTCTATATCCTTTAAATGCTTTATTGCACATAATTTGAAGGCCTTTATTGCTGAGAGCAATAGATACCATCTCAGATTTTCCCTGCTTTAGTTTTGGTAATGTCATTTCTGATTAAACTTCGAGGGTGTCGTATATTGAACCATGAAATAGTTAAATTTTTTATGAGAGTGATGAAAATCCTATTGCTTTTGGGTTTCAGAGTATCAATAGCCTGAGCTGAACAAGTCAGACCTCATTCCCAGGCAGCACCAGTGCAGGATCTGCCCTTTTCTGTGGAGTTTTTTCCACCTTGGGAATGTACATTCGTTTTAAAGGAAAGCATCTTTGCATCTTTCCTGCCACCCAGGCTCCGGGGCCGCGGTGGCATCTTGGATTTCTCAAAGCTGTTAATTCCTGAGCTGCAGTTTTACCTCTTGGCTTCAGCAACACCGTGCATTTGGCTTGGAACCAGGGGTAAATCAGGAATTCTGACTGCTCAGCTCAGCAGTGCTTAGTTCAGAGTGCCAGTGGTGCAGCAGAAGTTCTGTGGCACGGGGGGAGGCCAGCTCTGCAGCACAGGTAAGCTTTGCCTGGATTTATTGCCCTGAAAGGCTTTGTTAGAGCTCTGTTACCACAATTAAAAGCTCCATATTCTCAAGGAACCCTTAAAGCAGTTTCCTTACACAGCAAAGGGCTGCACCATTATCAGCCTGGATCTGAGTATGGAAAAATGGGGATTTAAAGAGGGAAGTATCAGGAGGAGACCAAAGGAGTGAAGTGTCTAATGGCAGGATATAAAATGCAGCAGTGCAGATTTTTAAGGACAGGGCAGAATTTACAGAAGCTGACTGTCCCAGGCAGTTGGCAAATGGACTGAAGGAGGCAAAATAAGGCTTGCCAGAAGGAAACTCTATATCAGGGGACAGGAATTCAAGTGCTCTGCAAAGGAAATGTAAACAAGGCAATCTGGGTCTAAGAGGGCTGTGGGCAAATGAAGTGCACAGGAACAGCTTCGTGCTGAGGATGTGGATGTGCTGTGTGTGGGGATATACGGAGTGTAGGACCACTGGGAGGAATTTGGGAACAGCTGCCACATGCACTGGTAAGTTCCTGTGGAAAGGATTATGAAACTTCAATGGTTTATAGTGAGAAGAGAAGTTTAAGAGGAAATTAACTGCCTTTAACTGCTTTTTGATGCTTAGATGTGTTTAAAAATATCTGTGTAAGCTAAGAAATAGAATCAAAAGCAGGTCCTGTGGTCTGGTGATGAGTGGTGACACTGCAGAGGTGTGTGGGGATCTGGCTGTGGAAAAGGCAGGATCTTGGCTATTTTCTGGGCAGGCTTTGGTAGACATCAGTGAGAAAAAAAGATGTACATGAAGTACACAGTGAAAGCACCTGAGTCTGAGGGATGTGTAGAGTCCCTTTGGGAGACAAGGGCTGGTTGGTGTGGGGGTGATGCCCTCACAGATGTGGTAAATGTATTTAGTGATGAGACCTTGTGCTTCAGTAGAGCCCAAATCATCTTTCTGTGAGCTGCAGGCAGTAAAATGTGTTTAATGCAAGCTTCTCCCTAAGCCAGGTACCTAATTAGCTGTAGTGCTGATTAACCCATCCCCTTGCTGCTCTCCTGGAGCTGCAGAGGTGCTGAGGTGTTGTTTGTGCCAGCTCTGGGTGTGTTTACTGCGAGAGGGAGCTGTGATGCTCAGGGGATGCTGGGCAGGCACCTTCTGGGCCCCGTTCCCTCAGGGAAAACACTCTTGGTTGTTGTTTCAAGCTTTTTCCAAAGAAAACACCTGCTGTGCCATGCTCAGAGAGCACCAAACCCCTCAAAATAATCACATATTACAGGTAAAATTGTGCCAGCGAGGGGAAAAACAAACTGGTATTAAAGTAATGAAAAACCACGCGAGCTACATCTCAACAAGCAGCTCTGAGTGCACGTGTCATGTTGCATTTGTGCTAAGAGACCTTATAAAATTACTCTGGCTTTCTGCAGCTTTCATCCTTATGGATTATTGTGTGAGATTTGTGACAAAAGTCAAGTCCCAGCCGAGATTTTCCTCAAGAACAGACTCGACTCTACAGATATTGCTGCCCTGGAACTTGTCCCCAGCACAGAACCGGTGTCCTGCTAGATAAAACCCGCAGGTCCCTGAATTCTCTGCCCGGGTAAAACCAAGCAGCTGCAGTTAATCAAAAGCTCTGGGTTGTCCCACGAGTGTCTGGGAGCGTTTGTGACAGGGGAGGGAGCAGGAGGGGAGAGCGGCTGAGCTGTGCGGAGTCAGCAGCAGCGCCCTGCACGGGAGCTGCGAGTCCGGCAGCGCTCTCTGCTCTGGGCAGGCTGCTGCCTGCAGGGAAACACCGCCACGAAGGAAGTGTAAGCCAGAAACCAGGCTGGATTAGGCTGCGCTGGTAATTCTCGATGTGTTAAAAAGTTGAGTTTAAATGACTGCGAACTGCGGAATTTAGGCAGAGTGGGAATTAAAACCACATCGTGTCACGTGGATATTTAAACACATCATTTCACTTCTCTTCGTGACTTGGCAAGTGCACTGATTTGGGCAGAAAGCTTCTATTTTTAGCTAAAAAGTCAGGGGATGTGGTTTAGTGAATTGTCGTGATGCTTTTGGATGCTGAGTTTGTTACAGCCCTTAAACTGTGACGTTCAACAATTGGTCCAGCGTTACTGAAGATGAAGGAATGGTTTCTAAAAGGATTATTTGACTTTTTTTTTCAAAGCTGAGCTTTGAAAAAAATAATGTATTAAAGAGCAAAAGGCTGCACACAGTGCTTGCTCTCCCAGGGATTTAGCACAGGTTGGGTTCAGGTTCAGTTCCTGGGCACCAGTCTAAAATACAGCTTGTTTAGAACTTAGTTCAGCTCTCAGTGATTTGATAAATAATTCTGGAAGGATCTCTGAAGTGTTGCAAGTGGGGCATGAGAAGCTAATGAGGTCAGGTGGCTGATGAACTTCCCTGCCTATAAATTATGGATTTGAGGAGATGTGATGAAGTTGTGTGTCTGTGTGTGTGTGCTCACCATCTGCTCCCAGGAGAGGGAGGGTGGAGGATCATTAAACCATAATGGGGTTTCATGGGGTGGAAGCCTCAGAGCCAGCCCAGTGACCACATCCCAGATGGAAGGAACAGGAAACAATTTAAACCCTCTGCAGAGCTGGAAGGGGCAGACACCACGGGAAGCAGCTCATAGGGCAGGGATGTGCTGCAGCCTCGGAGGGAAACAGCTGGGGGCCCACAGAAATGAGGAATATTGGGGTGACACTGTAAAAGCCATTTCTCATTTGACTCCTTCCAACTTCCTCTAGATGAGCAAGAAACACAGGAAGGCCAGGGAGAAATCCCCAGCTGGTTTATGAAAGCTAGGATTCTAACCTGTACTGTTTAACATGAAAATGCACTGTGTGGCTGGTTCTTAGTAGGTTAAAACCTCCTGATTATACTAAATATCTCCTTCCCAGTATCAAATGGAGGCAGCATTTTCAAGTTAAAGACCGATCCAAGAGGGTTAACAAGGTTTTTGCATTTTCCAGACATGCTAACACTGTTACAGCCTTAAATGTCAATTGATTTAGAATATCTTTTAACCTTATGTCAATACTGGGGTTTAGTGTAATTTTCCCACAAGAAATCTCCAGAGGGGTCTCTGTGCTTGCTATTAGAGTTTACTTTGAGCCTGTTATTGCCTTAAATGCTGGTTTTTCCCACATATTGCCTGGGTGTTACATGTGTGCAGTTGTGTTTTCATTACAAGCTGCTGTGTAGCATCGCTCTCAGAGCAGCAGCCAGGTCGTCAGGAAACATCTTTGAAGCCTTTTTCCTCTGGCACTGCAACCAAAAACATGTGTTTCCCACCTTTTTATACCAAATTACTGTGATCTGTCCCCAGGCTGAGGTTGGTGATTTTAAGTGAGCACTTTGACAGACTTTTAGCGGGCTGCTCTGGGCCCATCCTCTGAAAATCAACCTTTTGGAAAGTGTATCAAGGCAAATTCTCAGGGTGATTTTATCCAGTTCCTTTATGTTTGAAATGTGTGTTTGGGGTCAGGTCTGTGCTGAGCACTGAAGGCACACCCAGCTCTGGGGGCCCCAGCACAGCAAAGCCANAAGGCCAGGCTGGACAGGGCTTGGAGCAGTCTGGGACAGTGGAAGGTGTCCCTGCCCAGGGCAGGGGTGGCACTGGATGGGCTTTAAGGTCCCTTCCCACCCTACCCATTCCATGATTCCAGGGTGGTTTCCCTGCATTAGGGATGTGTCAGTTCCCCCAGTCCTGTCTCTCGTGGGGCTGCAGCCACGAGCAGAGATCATCACAACCCCGTGCGCTCCTGAGCCACAGCATCGCCTCAGCCCAGACTGAGACAGCTGCAGTGCTGCTCCCAGGCAAAGGGAAATCTTCTTGATGAAGCTTTTGCAGTCAATTTTTAATGTAGGTCAGGATTCATGGAAGTTGCCTGAATTTTTAGCTGCATTCAAATTAACCCCTGTGTGGGTTTTTTTTAATAGTTTCTCTGAACTTCGTGGTTTGCTGGAGGAACATTTCATTGAAGGAAAATGTGGAAACAACCAATGGCCATGTCTTCATCAGAATGAAATGAAATCATTTCACATCTGGGTTTAAAGGCAGACAGAACTTTCTAAAAGTAATTGATCCTTGTATAAAGTTTAATATTCTTACAAACCTCGAAGTCTGAGGGCTGATGGGCTTGAGAACTTGTGCAGAAGGGAGCAGACAGAAGGAGCAGACAGATAAACTAAGGGACATTTAAAACCAGCAACTCTGTAGGCTGAAATTAAACATTTTTATATCTCCAAACTCAATCCAGTTTTGTCATTAGCACCAACAGCAGTGCCTGCTGTGCCTTTACTGGGATTTTCTCTCTTGTGTAGTGATCTAAAAAGAAAATTAAGAGGAAGAAATAACTCTCTTGATTGAAATACTTATTTTTCCATTTTTTCTACAACTTCTTGCTTACTTTGGGTGTTTTATGGAGTTCCCCTTGATAAAGTGATAGTCATGAAATACAGGGGAATGTAATGGTTGTGCTTTAATTAAAATTAAATAAGCTTTTGGTTAAATGCTGGCTAAGGTTTATAATGTGTGTACTTCTTCAGCGGGTATCCTATACCTAGAATTGATGTAACTGATACATTTGATGAGGCAGATATTGATCATTTATTTTATCTTCCATCTGGTGACATTTCTATTATTTCCAGTATGGTCTTATCCAAAGCCCCTTGGAACTAATGGGGGCCATAAACTGGGTGATTTCTGCTCCCTGGTTTTAGCTCCCAGACACTGCTTTAACTGTCTGAGCAGGAGATAAATTAACACACTACTGCTGTAACTTAAATTGTACAATTGGAGTTTTACTGCGTGCAGTAAATTCTTATCTAGCTAGCCAAAAATTCCCTTTAATTCTGTGGCAGAGGAGAACCCTGACAGGATGTGGGGCTGTCCTTGTTCCCATCTGGAATCTCAATCCCCCCTCTGGTGCTTTTTGAGTCTCCTGGCAGCTGTAGGTACAGCTGCCAGGTACTCCAAGGTACAGCTGGAGCTCTCCTCCAGTGCCTGCTCACGCTCCTGCTTCCCACCCCAAACTTCAAACCCACGGTGACATTTTTACTTGTCCTTTTCTCAGCCTTAATGTTCTAATTCCATACTCTGTTTTCTGGTTTTGAACTCTTATTTTATCTTCAATTCAAGATGTTACAATTTCTTTAAAAAAAGAAATCGTCCCAGAATCACCCAGACATCACGAAGAAATTTTGCCAAATATTGGATATATTAAATTGGAGCTGACAGCTCTATCTAGGCAGAAGGAAAAGTGGAAAATAGAGACTATGGCTGGAAATAAGTTGGCACCTAAAGTTAAGATGCAGATAAAGGTTGAAAAGTTGGCAATTAGCATGTTTAAAGGTATTAAAATGGGGTTTAATGGGCTGGTTTGACACAGCACCAGGACTCATGGCTTTTATGGGGTTCAGATGGTAGCTGTGCCTCTCTGCAGCCTGGATGGGGATGGATTCCCAAAATCATGGAATGGTTTGGGTTGGAAAGGGCCTTAAAGCTCAACTTAAACCCTTGAACTGGTTGCTCCAAGCCCCATCCAACCTGGCCTTGGACACCTCCAGGGATGGGGCATCCAAAGCTTCTCTGGGCAGCCTGTGCCAGGGCCTCCCCACCTTGAGAGTGATGAGTTCCTGCTGCCCCTCTGGAGAACAGGCTGCATTTGGTGTGAACTCCCCTCCTCATTCATCCAGACTCAGTCCATGCAAGGTGGGAGAAGAATCTGCTGCTCAGGGAAGGACTCAAAGCAGAGAAAGGCTTTAAAATCTGCAGGTGATTTTGGTGTCAGAGGAGTGTGTGCATCCAGACCCGGCCTCAGGTCCCTCCTAGCTCCTTTCCTCTCCTCCTGTGCTTTTTGAGGAGCTCTTGGCCGCTCCTGCAGGGACCTGGGCAGGGAGAGCCCCTTCCCAGAGGCAGCAGAAGCAGGCTCTGCTCATCCCAGCCCCATCCTGGGGTCTCCTGCTTGCAGGGTGGAGGCACAGGCAGAGCCCTAGGCAAGGGATAACAGGAACACACATTTCTGTTCACACCTTTTGAAGCTGTTACACACAAATCAATGCCTCAGCCGAGTCTGCAAACCTTGTTTCCTTTTATCTGCTGCCTATGACAAGAAAACCAAGGGCTTAATGTGATCTCTCAATAAATGCTGGTGCAGCCATCCAGCCATTCCCGAGATGCCGTGGAGCTCGGCCCGTTTGACGTCGTTATCCACTGCGGAGATGATCCTTGTTTTGTCTGGCCAGGGGCTGATTCCTTCAATAATTGATATTCCAGCTTGCAAACAAAGCTGTGTGCAGTGCCCCTGCCTTGGCTACCTCTGCCAGCTGCTCAGCACATTCCAGCTTGAGAGCCTCTGGCAATGAGGGAGCTCACAGGAGTGTTATTTATTTATTTTTCCTATGCTTAGTGCAAGGATGTCTTTAAAAAAATTACACTTGTTCTATAAAAGATGGCAGAGGCAGGAAAAGGCAGTAATTTCATGTAATCTGCATAGTCAGTGTAGGGAAATGCCAGAGTGTTTGCAGCCCTCTAATAGGGATGGTAAACACGCAGTTTATGGTGTTCTGCTGGAGAGCAGCTCCCATAAATTACACCCAGTGCAATTTCTTTGTTTTCATTCTGAAGTTTTATTTCCTTTTATGTTTAGTAATTAAATCAGAGCGGGAGGGTTGTGTTGGGGGCACCAAACAACAGCAGGGATTACAGGGGGGTGTCACCAGAGTCACTCTGTTCTGCTGCAGTGCTCGGTCTGTCAGCCACGGGTCACAGCACTGGGATGGGTCAGCTCCCCTGGAACAGCCATGGTCCATTCCCATTCCTGCCCTGCTCTTACCTCAGAGCGTTCAGCCATTGTTTTTAAATCCTTTCCCAGAGATTTGTTGTCCCAGCATCTCCAAGGAGCTCCCAGGTGCAAAGCCCACATGGGCACAGGCAGGTGGCCCTGAGTGGCCAAAACCTGTGGCCACACCAGGCACCCACTGCTGTGCCCATGGCAGCTTCCAGCTGCAGCTGGGAGGGTTTGGAGCTGCTAACAAAGTTCCTGTGTGCTGAGACACCAATTTGTTTTCTTTTAGAGCCTATTTAGGCCCTGAATTCCAACCTGGAATAACCTCTATTCACACTGTTGCCAGAGCAGCAGAACTGCTTCTCTTTGTACACCAAACCCCAAAGAATCTGCTGCTCTGCCTGAGCTGCACTCGAGTGAACAGATGCCTCCAGTGCTCTTCCATTGGCTGCTTGGCTTTGTTTTGGAGCATTTGCTCTCCCAGTGGGAGGGAAAATTTCATGTTCAGGCCATACTGAAGACTTGAGCTGTTCAGTGAACTGATGGCAAGGCTAAATTAATCTGTTCTGTAGGGCCATGGTCAAGGCTAGACCTCCATATCCCTGATTTTCTATTAGTTTTCTTGGGGAAAAGCTCAATTTTTTCATGAAAAGAACAAATTTAAGTGCAAACCCAGACTATTCCATAGCAAAATATCACCTACTGGATCTCGACTCAGTTGTGTCTTTAGTTTAGATTTGCAAGGAAACAGTGACCTCACCACTCCTGCAGTCACAAAAATCCCAGAGGATGCTCAAGAGTGGTGCTGTGCCTTCACTTGATATCCCGGGAGTGATCCTGGCCTTGCTGCTGGAAATAATCCACAGATGATGGGAGGAAAAGCAGGCTGGGAGTCTGTAAATTCTGAGTTTGGCTGTGTTGTCTCCCTGTGTGGGTTCTGTAGTTTCACAGCAGCAGCTGAGCTGCTTGGCTGTGCACCATGAGCTGCTCCAGCTCTGGAGGGAAATGCTGAGAGATGGAGCACCCCGAGCAGGCGGTGGGCAGGAGAACTGCTGAGAGCAGCAGGGCTGGAGGCAGGGGCCTTCCAACCCAAAAAAAAAGGGATTTAATGTTGTAAAGAAGATGGCAGGCTAGTGGGAGGAGTGGCTGTGAGGGAGCCTGTGTGCTCTGGGCTTGTCCTGGGCAGGAAGGCAGCCTGCGGGGCAGGGAATGCTTTCTGACACCTCCCATCACCCTTTGGCCAGGGCTCGTTTGTAGCTCAGCACGTAGAGCTCCCCGGGATGGTTTGTGTCTCTCACAAATCACCCGGCAGCTGAGGCAGCCCCGGTGTGGTTGCAGTGCTCACACAGGAATCACTGGGACACGGCGTGGCTCGGCCACACCAAAGGGCTCTGGGCTGGGCTTGAACTGGCACCATCTCCTGCCCAGCCTGGGATGTGCAGCAGAGCAACCCCAGCTCCAACCCCAGCTCCAGCCTGGCCCCTCTGGGAAACACATTCCAGCTCCAAGACAGCCTGGGAGCTCGGACATGCAGCGTTTTCTCATTTTCATATAAAATGTGTAAAGTGTACAGGTGGTTTTTCTTTCTTCTGCACTCGGGTCTGGTCTCCCTGCCCTGAGCTCTCCGATCTCCCCAGAGCCTTCTCTTCTCCACACTCAATATCCCCAACTCTCTCAGATCCAGGCAATCTTTAAAATCAACTTTGAAGGGAAAACAAAACACTAAATAATCACGTAACAGGGACATCAGAATGGTTGGTGAGGGGTTTCTTTTTCCCCTTCCCTAGATGATTTTTGGATTTAACAAAACAGTTAAAAACATTTAAGGTCCAAGCATCTCAATTATCTGGGTTGGGAGCCTTCTGCCAGTAATAGGTGATGAGGGAATTGTTGTTTTGATGGCCTCTGTTCCCAGGAATACACAGAGTACTGGCTTCTCACCAGCTTTTCAAAGTTAATAAACTTGCTTGTTGTTTTTCTTTTCCAAATTCCATTTTGTAGTCCTAAGAAACCTCCAATTTGTACCTCTGAAGGAAGGCAAAGCTTTCTTCAGCATGAGTGCGTGTGAGTCCGATGGGCTGGAATCTCCCTGAGGAACTCCTGTGGAGACAACTCTCCTTTTGTCTTTGAAATCAAAGGGATTATTTTGTAAACTCCAGAAGTGAAAAGTAAAATGTCATTAAGATGCTGATTTTGGAGATGATATGGAAATAGCTTCAATATTTTCCTGTAATTTTTTTGTCTCCTGGACAAGATAGCACTGTCTGATAATGTGGGTTTTGGGAACGGACCTATTCAAAAGGGAATGATAACTTTGAATGTTGCTTATCTAAATTTGTTCAGAGAAACTGCCTTGATTCCTTATCTCGAAGCAGTGATTGAGGGATAACAGGAACTTCCTTGGCAGCAGAGTCCTGGGAGCCTCATTTCTGTGGTGCAGCATTCTGTCAAACTGAGACAGCATAAATTAACCCTCATTTCTTTAGGAAATTTATGCTCAAAATCAGCTGGGGTTTAATATTCCAGTCTGCCAACTTATTTTTGCATCAAGGAGTTTGGATTCCAGAGTGTCTGTGTGCTCTGGTGGGAAGAGGCTGCTTGGAGACCAGGAGGGGCTGGGCTGGCTGGTCTCTAATTCAGGGCTCTCACTGAGAGCTTTGCTATCAGAAAACAAGAAGAAAAAAGCAAAATTGGCACATAATGGTCCTCACAGACCATTTCTGTTAATGATGGACCAGTGACACAGTAGTGGACTTAGGGAACACCAACTCAAATATCTTTTGCTCTTTAGAGTTATTTTTCTCTCCCTAAAGCTGGCATTTTTTGAGGTTTATAATTTATTGCTTGGCTGTATGGGATAGCCACTCACTTTAACCTACCAAAACACTGCACTGGAAATGTCACTTGGCATGAAGTTGGAAATTGGCTTTAAATTGGTGAGTTTTAAGGTAACTGTTCCAGACAATCTTTAGTAAAAGTCTCTCTAAAAGAGGATAAATTCTAATTTGTAGAAAATGCCAGGCTAGGAAGTTTCAGTGCTTGTAGCTTTTTATTATGATTGTGTTACTCCTTGCTGCTCCCGAGTGCCTCAGAATTTGTGGGCTGTTGATGTGTGGATGTTCTCTGAGAGCTGCTGCCTCAGGTGAGCATTTCTCAATTCATCCCTTAATGGAAAAGGCAGAACAATAAAGAGTGAGCCCTAATTAACACCTGCAGCCTTAATTCAGACTTGCCTCCAGCCACCCTGCTCTCCTTCCCTGGAGATGATTTATCCTTACCCATTATCCCCGTTTTCCAGGGCAGTTCTGAGTTTCCTGAGGGCGAGAGACACAGAGTGAGGGGTGTGATGGTGCAGTTAGTGTGTGTTAATGGCTGGTGTTTAATATCCTTTAATTCCTCTTTTTTTTGTCTTCTGTGGAAAACTGTGCTGCGATTCACAGGTTCAGGAGGGGAAGGGACTTGTGACTCAGCTGGGAATATCTGTGTTTGGGATGGATTGCTGCTTCCATGACCCAGGTGTGCAGGGAATACTGCGACACCGTCAATGTTAAAGGTGCAATCCACTCCCTCTAAATCAGGTTTTAAGCCGTGGCTTTAGGTTCTGCATAAAGATGAACTGGGAATGTTGCTTCTAGACCGAGTCAGAAAGGGATGGTGTTGGTGAGAGTTATTTCCACCTTTAATTCCATCAGCACAGAAGCTTCTCCCTGTCTGCCCCACTGCTGGCAGAGCTGTCCCACAGCGGGGTTGTTGGGAATATGTGGGACGAGCATAAATTAGGGAGCACTTACACCAAATAAAACTGCCATGGAATAAACAGTATTTAAACTCCAGAGGTTGTAATTCGTGGCAGTGGGCACTTGCTGAGTGATTCCATCAGGGATCTTTGCTCATGCTGTTGGAATTACATTTATCATGTGAATGGGGTGGATGCAGCCTGCGTGAGGACAGAGCTGTGGCAGGCGTGTGACAGCCAGGACATGGCTCGGGCACAGCTCACCAAAGGCCTGACAAATACAAATGACTGGGTGAGCTGGGAAATTCCATCTGTTGAGCTGCTGTAACTTCCCTGGCCCAGGGAAATGAAATCTTTATCCAGTGAATGGGAATGGGCGCCCAAAGGGGAATCACAGTGTGAGATCTGACATTGTTTTCTCAGACAATTAATTTTTGGGACAACCCAGACTGGATTTTGCCTGGAACCCGAATGGGGGAAAGCCCAGAGTGGATTTTGCCATTTGGACAACACTTTCAGGGACAGGGTGGGATTCTTGGGGACTTGATGATGTTTGTGGGTCCCTTCCAGCTCAGGATATTCCATGATTCCCGTTTATCACAGGCACATCCCCGGAACGTGCTGCCTGCGTGTCACTGTTTTACCAGGCACAATGTGCCTGTGTCTGTTCCACAATGTGGGAATTGTGTGTGAGTACAACTCCAGGAGGGATAATTTCAGCATTGAGCTAGATCAGGATCTGACAGACGTGCTGTGAGAGTGAGGAGAGCTCCGTGGGAGATGCCACAGGCGTGTGCCCACTGCCCTTCATCTCCCCGAGCCTTCTTTGCAAATTCCCTTTATTTTCCCCTTACACAAAAGAGAAAGCTACTGGTTATCTAAGGACTTACACCACCAACAACAAAAAAAACAGCAAAAAAATCCCTTGTTTTTTGAGTGCTGAAAAAAATCAATGTGCATACATCAGAAAAGGATTGCTGTGAAATTTGCACTTTTGGGGACACTTCTTTCAGGCACCTTCTATTTTTGACCATTCAGCTTTGCAGGTCACTGATTGCAGCTGCTGGAGAGAGCCTGGGCCTCTCCTGACACACAGGCCTGGATTCAGCAGAGGGTTCAGAGCTGGATCTGGGTTAGAAGGCTGAGGTTTTGCTGAATCTGGGCCATGGCTGGTGTTCAGGAGGTGGGAGCTGCCCGTGCCCAGATGCTGCTCCTCTGGAATAGCTCTGTTCCATTTCTTTCACAGATGAAGCAATTTTTCTTCCATTTAGGAAAAGCCTTTTTTGCCTGTTACATGCAAAGAAACCTCATTGCTTTTGCTCCCTGACCAAAGCTGGACAGCTTCTTTCACCATCATTTATAGAAGTTGGCTTTGTGCTCCAATTCAGTGCATCGATCTGAGTGACTCCCAATTACCAGAGGCTCAGGGTTATTCTTATTCCAGTTTCTGGCTCAGATGGGGAGTGACCTCTCCTTTTAACAAGCAGCAACAGGACTGGAGAATCCCAGGGTTTGAAATTCTCTCTGTCACCTTCTAAACATTGGTGCTTCTGGAAGCAAAACACTGTTTGTGTCCTCAGTACCTGGACTGGAATTTAGCTTACAAATTGCCCAGGAACATCAGGAATGGGTGGTATTTGGAGAGATGGAAATGGAGAACAAAGTTTTGCTGTAGCTTTGCAGGCTGGTTTCAGTAACTTTACTGAAACTTTACTTTACTGGCCTCTTCCCTCAGGCAGCAAGTGACAGGACAAGGGGAAATGGGCTGGAGTTGCACCTGGGGAGGTTCAGGTTGGATATTAGGAAAAATCTCTTCACTGAAAGGGTGGTGAAACATTGGAACAGGCTGCCCAGGGAGGTGGTGGAGTCACCATCCCTGGAAGTGCTCAAAAAATGAGGAGATGTGGTACTTGGTGATATGGTTTGTGGTGGTGTTTGGTTGGATTTGATGATCTTGGATGTCTTTCCAACCTTAATTATTCCATGATTCTACTAAGACTCCCAAAGCACCTACCAACCCCATCTTTAAAGGACAGAGATCTTTTTATAGGTGTGCATTAGAAGGTATCTTCACCTTAAGAAGAAGGGGTATTTTGGAACCTCAAAAACCTTTTTGTGGCTTATTTTCAACCTTTTTTTTTTTTCTTTTTTCTTTTTTTTCGGTGCAGACAAGTTGAATTTGAGCTTCTATTGAACCTTGGTGCCCAAGTTTTGCTGGCTCTGGTATTTCTAGATTTGGCCTGCAGCATCCATCCAGTGTAGGTGTTGTGGCCTAGATTTCCTATATGCTCTTTTCCTCAAGCAGTTCAAGGGGTGACTGGACTCAGTGGCACTCAGTGCTCTGGGCTGGGTGACAAGGTGGGGAGAGGTCAGAGATTGGACTCGATGACCTTGGAGGTCTTTTCCAGCCCAAAACACTCC
>VZTH01014519.1:191587-219363 GCA_013397815.1 Aleadryas rufinucha | reverse complement strand
TTTTTTTTTGGTGCAGACAAGTTGAATTTGAGCTTCTATTGAACCTTGGTGCCCAAGTTTTGCTGGCTCTGGTATTTCTAGATTTGGCCTGCAGCATCCATCCAGTGTAGGTGTTGTGGCCTATATTTCCTATATGCTCTTTTCCTCAAGCAGTTCAAGGGGTGACTGGACTCAGTGGCACTCAGTGCTCTGGGCTGGGTGACAAGGTGGGGAGAGGTCAGAGATTGGACTCGATGACCTTGGAGGTCTTTTCCAGCCCAAAACACTCCATGATTTTGTGCCCTCAGCAGCTGCCCACCCCACGCCGTGTGTGTCCAGGGAGCGGCGGGGTCACCCAAAGCTCTGCTCTCCCTCCTGCAGCCAGGCCTGAAGATTGTTTTTGTGATCCTCCACCCCTGTTTCAGAAGCTGGGTAGCACTGAGGAGGTTTTGGCAGCACGAATTAATGCCAGTGTGGAGGGAAGCAGTGAATTCCCTCGGAGTGCTGCTCCTGCCCTCAGGTCACACCTGAGGCGGCCCGAGGGCCGCAGCACCTTCAGCCTAACAAGCGCCCCATTAGCGCTGAGTGTTTTGTGCTTACCCTCCGCTCTTCCTTCGTGGGGTGATTAAAAGATGCCTGTTGCTGTCTGTCAGTGCAGCACGCTTCATTAGCAGTGATTTATTTGGGAGCTGAGCAGAGCTGGCACTCTGCAGCACCCCAGTGGGCAGCAGCAAGATGTGAGCTGAGTGCTAAGGCTGGGTCCTCGCTGCTGCTGCGGTGCTTAGGGGGTCTTAGGAGTGTTCTGCAGGTTTTCCTTCAGAATATTCACAGAACCGAGAGGTCACGAAGTGCAAATTTATCTTAAAATGTATTTTCCGTGTTCTGAATGCATCTATACATATATTAGCCTCAGGTTTTTAAATTTTATTTAAAAACAATTTTATATTGTTCTGTCGTGAAACATCCAAATGAAATTACTCACACAGCCATGCCCACTCGAACTCGGCAAAAATCACCACAAATATTTTTACTCCACACATGTTTTTTCCCCTCCTACCTGCCTGCAGTCAGCTCTTAGAGTCAAGTTTCTTTGCCAGAATCCAATTAGGAGCAAAGGTGCCTTTCAAAAGAATTTGCAATGGCTGCATCGGCAGAAGTAAAGTTAAAAAGACACCTGCACACGTGTGGTGGCACCGGGGTTTCTGATGGGCTGCACTTCCAGACTGAAGCTCAGCAATCTCATTTTCATCTCGAAAAAATAACTTGTGTAGCGCTGAAACTACCTCTGCTTCCTTCTGGAAATAAAATATTAAACTTTGTGAGTTTTCAGGCCTCTTACGTTCTCCTCCAGCGGCAGCACAGACTCCCCTGGGATTTTATAGTCAGGAAACATTTAGGAATGGGAAGGATCTTTTCAATTATCCATGTTTTGCTCGTGCACAAATGTTGCCTTTCCTGGCGTCGTGGCCATAAAAAGTCAATGTGTTTGAAGAGTTCTCTCAGAGCTCTGAACAAAGGCCCTGCTGCTGTGAATGGCAGAGATGTTTACAGGGAAACGTTTTGAGAATTGGACTCATTCACATGTGAAATAGGGAACTATCACAAGAAATAGAATTGCAGCCAGGGCTTGAGAACCACCATAATTTAACCTTAGGAAAATATTTTTAGTGGTAATCATCTAATTTACTTTTCACTGCTTTTTATGCCAAGACAGGCATCGTTTCTCTTTCTGTCCTGTGCTAAAAGGCTTTCTGGGAAGCTTTCTGCCCTGTGTTACCCTGTGCCAGACGTCAGGAGCTGGAAACTTTACTTTGAGGCACATGCACGACCCTCTGATGTCTGTTGGTTCTCTGGAGCAACTGCTGAATAAATGAATAACAGAGAAAACTTTCAGCCTTTTCATGGGACTTAATGTATATCTGTTGTCCAGAACAGCTGTGGCTGCCCCTGGATCCCTGGCAGTGTCCAAGGCCAGGCTGGACATTGGGGCTTGGAGCAGCCTGGGACAGTGGAAGGTGTCCCTGCCATGGCAGGGGTGGCACTGGATGGGCTTTAAGGTCCCTTCCAGCCCAAACCATTCTACAATTCTGTATTTTTACCATAACTTATTCTTGGCTGAAATTGAGATCCAGTGGTTATGTCAAAACTTGATGGGAGGAAAGAAAGAGCCTGCTACTTTTAATGTCTTTGTAAGCTAGAAACTAATTTACATTAGTAACTTTGAAATGCTTCGTATTAGTGTTTAAAATGCTGAGAGAACATTTATTTCCTGAGTAGAAAAAAACAAAAAAAAAATCAGTTTGCAAATCCTCACAGTAGCCAGAATTTTCCCCAAATGGATGGTGAGCCAGGGCAGCTGTGGCAAGAGCTGAAGTTGCAATGGGGAGGGGTAATAAATTCAAGACCATCCAGGAATTTTCTCGCATCTCTGAAAAACCAAGGAATGGATTTTGGTGAGCCCTTTGCACTCTGGCAGTCTGTGGGTGCTTCCCACGGGCTCCTGGCAGGAGGTTAAGTTGATAAGTGCTTATCAACCTCTTGTGTCTTTAATTAGGTATCAAAGGCTGTGAGTGATTGCTCTGCTCATTGCAGAGAGAGAGGAAAATAATTGTAAAGCATCTCAGTGCAGGGTAATGAAGAGAAGCTTTGTAAGTGGCCCGAGGGCTTTATTGATGGGGACAATTTGTGGGAGAACGAGAATAGGGAAGAATTTCAGCAGCTGCTGAAATCCAAGATTTATCTCAAATTTCACTTAAATTGGTGTAAAACCAAGAGTAACTTTCTCTGGTAGAAATCTCTTGTGTAGGTGCTGCTCAACAGAATTTGCTACTTGAAGGAAATGTAATATTTTCCACAGGTCAAGACTATTTAGGGTAAAAAAATACGTTTCTGGAGTTCAGTATAAACACAGCGTGTAACTGCTTCACTGTCAATCAATATAGAGGTCTGTGACATTTTCCTTCCAAAATTAATAATTAATACTCTAATCATTGCCTTAAACAGTTCTTGGTATTCATTGACTGGTCATTCCTGCTCCCCCCAGCAAGCCTCATCCGTCTGTGTGAGAACAGATGAATATATGCAATTAATCTCTCCCTGCTTCAAAGCTGCATCTTCAGATCGGAGGGTAAAGATTCTCAACCTTCCCAGTGCATTGAACCTGACTTTATTAGAAGAATCTTCCCAGTTTTAACTCAAAAGCAGGCAAGAGACCTCTGGTGATGCCCCTTCACTTGTTATTACTCATGCAGTTTGTCTTGTAAGCACGAAGGCCTCTGAACTTCCAGTCTTCACCGAGATGAATAAATTATAAGAATGTGTGTCCGGCTTGATTTATTTATTTTTCATATTTAAATGCCTGCTCTGGAGTGGTTCCTTTCATAAATGAAGGCGTTTTTTCCCCCTTGGGCTGCTCGGAGGGGGATGGTGGAAGTTTGCAGCAATCAGCTGAGAAAGTCCCAAATTGCTCACAAATTCTATTTACAGGTTGTAATAGGGGGCAAGGGGAAGATCAGTTTTTTACCTGGAGATATTTTAAGGTTGATTTTTAAAACGGATTTTAGAGCAGTGAGGATGGAGGTGGAACAGGAAGAACATCCCCCTCCTTGAGCAGAGTGGGAACCTTTCCTGCAAAGTGTAGCCTTGCAGAGATGGTGTCCTTCATGTGCTGGATGATGTTTGCAGAGGAAAATTGCAGTAATTCTCACAGAGACAGAGAATTACTCTGATTTTCCTCTTACTGGTGATCTACAGCGTTCACTAATTACACCAGCTCACCCCAGAGAGGCAGGCAGTGAATCTCCTGAGGGCAACATTAGGAAACAGCAGAAATTTCAGAGCACCCAAGAGAAGATGCAGCTACAGGTTACAATTCTTAATCCTCATCTGCCACCCAGACACCTGAAATGGTCGCAAATCACTGCTGAGAAGGATTTGAAAGTCAATATTTACCAAAGTTGCTTTGTTGCTCTTCAGATACAACTTTCCTGCAAAGGAAGAACTGTCAGCAGATAGAAGGAACAACAACCCTAAATCTCCTTGCGATCTGTCTTTTGTTTTACAGATTAAAGCTTGCCTGAGGTTTCCGAGGAGCCCCGTTGTGCTCTAATTCCTGGGCTCGTCTCCTCTGCCCCGGGAGCTGAAGATGAGGTTGCTATGGGAGCTGCTGGTGCTGCACTCGGTCATGGTGTGCCTGGCAGGTGAGGTGTCCTCTATCACCTTGGGAGTAAAGAACCCCTCCAGATTTCCCGCTGATGTCACAGTGCGCCGTGGTTTGTGTGCCGGGGGTAAAATGCCCAAATAAATCCCTGTTTCATGGCTGTTGTTACTGAATGGATCAAGGTGAAGCTCCATTTCCTGTTGGTCAGTGTCTCCCAGCCCAAGCACAACTTGCCAAAGGTCTGCTCTGCCCCCTTCCACTGCCAAGCTGCTGTTGATGGAAGTTGTTTTCCCACATTCCGTGTTGAGCGTTTCCCTGCTCAATTAAACCTGCGTGGAGCGGAGCTTTAAATCCCATTAAAGTGGTGTTGTGTTACAGCTGAGCCCTCGCTCCATTTAACAAATAATTAGAATAACATATTCCAGCAATACAACCACCTCCTGCAAGTGCCCTTGTTTAACCTTTTCAGCCCTGAAAGCTGCAGTGTTCAGAGCATTCCCAGAGAAATGAGACTTTTCTGGGATGTGATTTTTTTTGTGGAGCTGAAATTCCCAATTCTTGAGCAATTTGCAGAGGGTCAGCAAAGCCTGTTCCAAAGCCCTGCTGGCCTTGCCACGGGTGAGGCGTTGGTTGTAGGTTCACCTGTCCTGGACCACCCCAGGACTGCCCAAGGCTGTCCTGAGTCTTTCTCTCTTTGCCATATCCTTGACGAATTCCTCCTCAAACTGCCATTATTATTCTCTCACATGTGTTTGGTTCTGAGGGAGGGTGTCAGGGTTTAATTAATGTTTATGTCACCCTGCTGTTAATCTGGGTTGCTCTAATGTACCTGCTCCTCGCTCAGACTGTTTTGCTGCTTTATTTATTAACTTTTGATTTCTCCCCTTTTATTTGTGTTCACTTTTAGTTCCTTTTCCAGCATTTTAGATAATAACAGAGTACTTAGAGCAGTGTTTACTTTTTTCTGCTTAGCTCTACTGAACATAAAGCGACTTTTATTCCGGTACTTAGGGGTACCTATTTTTGAAATTTGGTTCCAAGTCTTTCTAAATGTGCTTTGACAGTTTCTGAGCTGGCAGAAAATTGGATGCAGAGAGATTCTGCAATGCAGAGCCCCCACGTGTTTCGGGAATTGCAACCCCAGGGAAGTTGGGCTGCAGGAATGCATCGAGGATGAGCCTTTATTTCAAGCAAATAAATAAAAGAGTGAGGAAAACAAAAGCATGGAAAATATTTTTACTGTAATTTCTCTGCTTGAAATTATCTTTTTCAAACTGCTTCAGGTCAGCAAAATAAAGTTTCAGGGGGATGTGTTTGGGGGGGTTGCCCTTATCAAAAGATATGTGTTTAATAAAAATACACCTCTCCAGCACTGCCTTTCCCCACATTACTCTGCAGCAGCATTTTTCCTCCTCTTTGCAGTGCACTGAATTTCCTCAGGCCTCCGATTCTCTGTCCTGCTGAGGGACATTTAACAGATGTGTGGGGAGAGGAGGGCCAGAAGTTTAGTGCGAGTTTTAGAACGGGTGCTGAGTGAGGAAATGGTTTCCTTTTTACTGCAGGACGTGCTCTGGGCCGACTTCTTTTGGCAGGTTTTAAATTTGGGCTTTTCTGTGGCTGCCTGCAGCGTTGTCCGAGCTGGCTGGAGGCATGGAAGTGGCTGTGCTGTGGGAACTCTGGTGTTGCCATGAGCAGGGCTCCCTCATTTGGGCTGTTTTTAAGGGATGCACTCAGATTGCTTCCCGGAGCTGTGGGAGTGTTTTGTGTCGTGCTCTGGTGTTATGAACACATGCACAGGTGGCTGTTAAATATTCTGAAGTTAAGGGAAGAAATTTGTGTTTTCATGTTGGTCAAACCATTTTCTACCCTTGTGAAAAAATATTAATAACTGAATTATACAAAAGTGAAAAAAAATAGTGTGCAGAAAGTTTTCTACCAACCCTCCACAGTGCCTTGTGGACCCTTCAATCACTGGGAAAGTTAAGAATTGAGCTACCTGTGAAAATAAGCTTAAACCTGGAAATGGAATACTTAGGTTTAGTTCTTCTGATCGGAGTCAGACACAGCCCAGGTGTCATCCTTGTCTCTGGTCTCTGCTGCAGAGGGCAGCAGGGCTGGTGAAGGATGGGTTTTTGGGGTGTTGCCCCAACAAACCCCTGTGGGGTTGAGTGGTGCCACCATCCCCAAGCATCAGCATCCCCAGTGCCTCTTTGGGGCTCCAGCCACTCCCACTAGCTCCTTGGGCCCTTTTTGGTGTGTGTGCTTCCTAAATGCACATCTGCTCCCTGGAAACTGCATCAGAACTGCCCAACCCATCCCACCAGAGCCGTGAAACAGCTGCCAGCCCCCGAGCACCGCAGGATCCCACCGTGGCCTTAAGGTGCCACTCACCCAGCAGTGCCAGCGGAGTGGGGACACACAGAGCTGCTCACAGCCCACGGGGGACACTGCTGTTGATTTGGTGTGCTGGGAGTTCAGATATTGCAGCTCTTCACAGAGCTGGTGAAACACTCACTGAGAAACCTCGATCAATCCATGTTTAAAGCAGCTGCCTCGAGGTGCAGCGCTGCTCATGATTTCAGGAGCTCTGAAAATGGAAAAGGTCCTTCAGAGCCACCACCTCCTTCCAACCCACCACCCAAGCTGGGACCACATTTTTCAGACTGTTTTTCACTGGTTGTTTTGAGGTTGCGCTGCTAAAAGCCCACTGATGTTTTTTGGACCCAACAGTTGGTGTGTATCAGTTCAGGGCTTCTGACTGTGTTTTCAGGAGTCTTCAGGTGTCTGTAGCTGCAAATTAATTCTTTGGTGCCAAGCAGCCCTGGTTTGTTCAGGCTCTCACATTCCTTAACCAGCAGCTGTGGTGCTGATAATTTTTAAGTGTTGGAGAGTGGGATGAGAGGCGGAACAGGCCGTGAAAAGTAGCACAAAGCTCTTCAAGTCGTGAACTTGTTAGAAAAGGCTCTCCCTGAGGCAGCCCCACATATCCCAAAAAATCACTTGTGTCCAGCCAGGGAAGAGAGATGGAAACAAAAGGCGTTGCATGGGGTGAGCCAAAGCATTGAGGGAGATTTAACACCATGTGCCTGTAATGCACTGGACGGGTCAGAAAGGAAATGTTCTGTGTTTCTGTGACTTCTGTGCCATCCTTCGCCTCATTACCCTCCTGGAGCAGTCTGCTGAAGTCGTATTTGCATGTTAATGAGCTGCAGTGGCACAGACACATTAATGTCTGAGTGTGCACGTGCACATTTTATAGTGGCATTTAACCATTCACCTCCTGACACTGCTCTGGGTTAAGCCCAGCTTAGCCCTACCCAGCCCCTCACTCACCTCCCTGCACCCCAATGCAATGGGGAGGAGAACCAAAACTGGTAGGTTGAGATAGGAACAATTTAATAATTGAAATAAAGTAAAATATAATGATAGTAAATAATAATATAAAGTAAAAAACCAAGTGCTGCACAGTAAAATTGCTCATCATGCACTGACCTCATGGCAGAGCCCGTCCCTGAATCCTGACCAGCCCCTTCCAGCTGCAAGCACCACATAAATACAGGAGCTTCAAGAAATGAGTTTGTCCTGGAGCTCTTGGGGTTTTTGTTTTGTTTTTTTGGGGGGGGTTTTTTTGTTTGTTTTGGTTTTGGGTGGGGTTTTTTGTTGGTTTTTGGGGTTTTTTTGTTTTTGTTTGGGGTTTTTTTGGGAGGGTTGGTTGGTTGGTTGGTTGTTGGGGGTTTTGGGGAGGGTTANTTTTTGGGGATTTTTGGGGGGTTTAGTTAGGTATTTTGGGGGTTTTGTTTTGTTGGGTTTTTTTTTTTGTGGTGGTTTGGGGTTTTTTCCCCAAATCTTTTTTTAACAGGAAAATATTCTTAGCAATGCCTGTCCAGGCATTCTTTCTCCTTTTATCAAGAGCTGATCCAGCACAGCAATACCCCAGCAGTGGTTCAGACCAGAGTGTTTAGAGCATGGCTGTGCAACTGATGGGAGGGAAAAATGCAATGTAGAGTCAAATGTTTTCCATTGTGAGGCAGAAACCCCCACAATTTATACCAACACATTCCAATGACATTGGGCACCCAGCTCTGTTAAAAATTAAACCTCAGAATTCACAGAGATGAGGGTTTGAATTCATGCTGCTCTCCAAGCAGCTGCAGGTTACATACCAGACAAATTCAGCTAATTTTGTGTCTGACTATAAATAATTAAAGCTGGGAGCCCTGTTGTACATATTAAATGATGATCTCCCCTAAACGAGGCCGCAGTTCAATTTGTTCAGCGTTTCTTTCTCCGGTGCTCTGTAGCTCCCTCCGCGCTTTGATGTGAGCGGGAAGCTGCGAAATGATTAATCTGCTGCGGCCCCATAATTAATTAATTTATATTTTGGTCAGTTCTGCAGCACTTTGCATTTCTGGAGCCGGCTGCCTAATTAATGTTTGCACAGCAGAGGAGGCAGGAGTGACTCCTGTTGCTCCTCAAACACCACCCAGCCCTGGGCACCACTGCAGAAGGGTTTGCAGATGGGATCTGCCTTGCCCTTAATACTTTGGGTGGGTTTTGTCTGATTATTTAGGTGGTTTTTTTACGTTCATTTCCAATTCTTGTATTTGGAAATCCCTCAGGAAGAGGTGTGGCCCCCAGCAGCATCACCTTGCAGGCAGGTGTTGGGTGAGCAGGTCCTGGATCCACCTCTCCTGACTGGGATAAGAATGATTAAATCTGGACAAAAATCCCTTTAAACTGAAGCCAGAAGAGTTTTAGCTGCCAAAGTGGGGTTCTACAGCATCGCTCAGCTGTACATAGGTGTAGAGGAGAGCTAAGGAAATGTAATTTATGCTTATTTAGGGATTATGTGGCAAGTTTTTCTGTGATTGCAGAGGATTTGAGTCGGCCTCGCAAGAAGTATGTACCCATTTCCACTCCTGATCTGTCAGCAGCAAAGCCCTTGTTGGATGTGGCCTGATTGATTTAGGCCATCGTTTCCCGAATTATGAAATTAGAGGCCATATCAATGCCATCTTCTCATTTTTATACACAGATGATTAGGTGTATTACGTTTTTCTCTGTTTGACTCTCAAGTCCATCTGGCCAAGTTTAATTACCTTTCTCAAAAGCTAAGAAGGTGAGAATGGTGCACTTTAAATAAAACAGGGCCTAGACAGACATTTTTCTAAGCAGATGTTCCAACTCTCTGGCTGTGTATTGATCCCCTGTGTGTTTTATACGATGCCTCTTTTCAATTTAGCTCCTTTGCATTTGAATTAGTGTGTAGGTATTGAAATTAAATCTCATTTAGGGACTTACAGAAATACCTACTTTTGCACGCATCTATCAAATTAGGGAGGATATGGACCCAAACTGCTTATTTATTGCCAGTAAAAATGGATTTTATGGCAAAATTTGTTGTGATTAGTCGGGTGTTTTATAGGTAAAATACTGAATGATTCTTAGAAAATCTAAATATTATCAGAAAGGGGCTTAACTTTGTAATGCTTGTGTGGTCATGGAGGAGAACAAGAGGTGAGAGATGTGGTGCAGTGGGAAACCTGCTGGGCTGGGCTTGGAGCTTGTGTTTGGTGCTGGGCAAAGCCTGGCTTAGCCACTCAAAAACCTGTCTCTGTGGGGATTTCCTCCCTGCCTGGGTACAAAATCTCTGCTCCTCTCCTCCACACTTTGGTGGGGATTTGCATCATTTAGAACACGGGGGGAACCATCAGCTCCCGCTGAGCCTTTTGGGGTTAAATCCCTGGGTTTTGCTGCTGCCCTTGGAGCGTGAAGTGGCTGGAAGTGCTGTTGGCAGCGATCATTTTCACTTGGTGAAGGTCTCTCAGCTCAGCAGCAGTGAAGGGGGATCATCCAAAGGGAATAAAAGTCAATCCAGCTTGGATGATGAAGTGCTGTAAATGTGGGCAGTCACAGAATTGCTGACACCGCCATTGGACATGGGCTGGCCATACAGAAAGTGAGGCTTCTCCCCACCCCTGCATGTTTTTGTAGGGTTTGTCCCAGAAATTCCTGTCCCCTCCTGCAGCCAGGCCCTGGTTGTCACAAGGGCTCCAATTTTTACAGGGTTGGGGCCATTAAAAAGTACAGATGTTGATGTATTTTTGCAGATCGTGCTCAACGTCAATCTGTGCCAAATCAGTGGCTGCTCCCAATAAGTTCTTCTTTTAATGAATAGAGCTCAGAATGCTGCAGTTCAGCTGGGTATTGTTTAATGCTGCTTTATCAAAGCATTTGTCAAGTGCTGTGACAGGCTGTGCTCTGAAATTAAGAATATGCTCCTGACAGGCTGCACTGACTCGTAATTGCAAGTTTTAGGAAAGATTTCCTGTGTGTTACAATGAAGAAGCAAAACATGCCTGTTGTCCCTTCAGTGCTTCAGTCTGTTTTTCCTTATGTGCTGGGATTTTTTATTTTGCAGTAAAATACACATATTCAGCTTCACAAATCAAGCTAAGACACGATTGTTAAATAGTCCATATCATATTAATTACGCTGTGAAGCAAGGCAAGCATTACAACCATTTATAATCGACTGCTGGAGGAGTTGCTAATCAATGAGATGGGCAACTAATTAGCCAGCCAGCAGTCAGCATCTCCAGCTGAAGCTGGTGACTTTAAACTTCATTACACTTCCCAGGTGTCAGGGAAAGTATGAAGAATACAGCTATCTTAATAGGTTGATGTGTCTTAATTCCAATTTCCTGAGTTGAAATGTCTGAAGATTGCATCTGTTTTAAAGGGTATTGTCATTTATAAAGCTTCCCATGGCTGTCTTGCACAGCTGAAAGGAAAATAAGCAGTTTGTGTGTGAAGGCTTTGAGTTTGCGGGTGCATGTTGGGAACAGCATGAACATAGATGTGTCTGAAATTCCTCTTATCCCAGCTTTTAATTTGTACCTTCTGAGCCTTCACATCTGCAAAACAGATCCCTGACAGTTCTGAATATGATCATTGCTTTTGTTTGTGAAACAGGGATAATGCAATGGATGATCAGTGAGAAGAATAAATGCTTTGTGCCCTTCCAGCTCAGATGGTGCCATGAAATGCTCCCTGAGAGCTCCAGCTTTACTCCCAGAGTATTCCCTCTCCTTCCATTTTTATCCAGTCCACAGGAAATGTCATTTTCTCTGGCCTCACACTTGGGTGGGCTTTGCCAGGAGACATCTGAAGGGGGACTTGAAAGAAGGCAGGATGGTGGCTGAGCTTTCTGGGGTGTGAAACAGGGAGTGATGCAGGGACACAGAGATGAAAAGGGGCTGGAAGCAGCTGGATGCACAGGTGGGATGAAGAGGAGAATTACTCACTTCCTCAGCGATGGAAAAATTGGTTCCAAATTCTCTGTGTCAAGTAACTTAAATTGTCTTTTATAACATCCCTGAAAAGTGGGGTTATATGTGACAAAAATCACAGTGTTGGTGTACTTTTGAGCTTTACAGCTGAAGTCCAGGTTGTGGTGATTTGACAATAACTGGAACTGTTGTTTTCCTTTCTCTCTGCCATGGTTTTGTGATCCCTTTGAATGCCTAACACAGATCTGATGCCCATACTGTGCATCCAGGTCTCCAGCCTGCTTTTTGGTTGGTTTGTGACCAAACTCAAAAAAAGTCAGTACAGGCAACTCTGAAACTGTAAATATTATTGAAAGGGATGATGCTTACTGCCAATTCAAGTTTAAAAAGCAGGAAGGAAGGCTTAAAGAGAGACAAGCTTTGGTCTTGTGCTTTTCTTCCTGAGGGAGGAAGCATCTTAGGGAAGAGGCAGAGATGTGGGAGCAGAGCTCAGGCAGAGGAGTGTCACATCTGCCAGCATGCAAATGGTGACTAACATCACAGGGCTGAAAGAATAATGGAAAGAGACTCCCAAAAAATCTCCTATGGATCTCAAAATGTAGAGACTTGGAGTGGGGAGGGCTGTGAAGGACAGCAGGAGGGGTAACCAGCTGGGTGAGAGTGATATGCAAGATGCTTTTGCCATTGAGTGTTTGCCTGTGTTTGGTTTCCTCAGCCCCTGTGGGTTGGGAACGTTGAAGCACTTGAGGAGAGAAAACAAGTTTGAAAGGCAGAGCAGCTCCTAATCAGACTGGTACTGAGATATGTATTCCTCAGCTGGGATAAAAACGCTCTCCATGGCAATCCCATGGTGCCTCTGTGAGCTGGGAAGCCCAGCTGTGATTCTCAAGTCAAGTGGCCAAGAACTGTTATCAGGAATGGCTGCAGCTCATTTTGTAAATTGGGAAAAATGTGCTGATTCTCTGGTTTTTTGTATGTAATAGTGAGCAGTGGCACTGGGTGGGGTGGGCTCCTCAGGATGTGCTGGATTCCCCACTCCCTTTCCAGAGAGGCAGGGCAGGCTCTGGGTCCTTATCAACCTCACAAAAGTGAGCTCCTCATTTCAAAATAGGGTCATGCATTTCCAGCACATGTAACCTACATCTGGCAGGCATTGCCTTTTCTTCCTTCCCAGATCTGAATAACATGGTGTGTACTCTAAAACCCGTGTTCTCTTTTTCCTTAGTGAAAAGCAGAGCTTCCCTGAGTGTTTTCCCACTTTTTATAAAATAACACTCTACAAACAACTCATTGGTAAATAATCTGCATAGAATTTCCCAGTATTTATTCATACTGACTTTGCTTTATTAAGTTCTACAGTTACATTTATTGACCTCTGCTGCATTCCTGAGCAAACTGGAATGCTCTCTTTTCTTTTTTTGGAATTTGTTGGTATATCAGGAAGGAATACAGAAGTTATTCCTTAATGAAAGGCGAGGGAGAGATGCCATCAGTCAGCGGGAGGAGAGAGAACCCCGTGCTTTCCCATGTAAATTATGTGAGTTCTGGAACGGAGCCAGGCATTCATTTTGTTAAAATGGGGTTTGATAATTGAAACTAATTTAACATCGACCCCATTAAGTTGCATTTTATTGCTCATTTAATATGCCTGTCTCACGAGCTCCCAGGACTGGGAAGCGGCTTTGGAATGTGAGTTTTTAATTGATCAAAGCTGCAGCCACGCAGGTGAGCGCTGAGCCTGCCCTGTGGGATCGGCACAGTGCGGGCAGCAGCACCTGTGGTGACAGAGGTGTCCCTAAGCAGAGCTGTGTGTGGGGTCACCACTGGGGTGAGGGGTTCAGCTGGGCAGTTTGGGCAGGTTTGCTGTGGGAAGGAAGATGTTTTGTCTGGAAAGCAGCTCATGGGTGGTCCCTCATGGCCCCGTGGGTGTCAGAGCCTTTCCCTGCAGGGTCCTGCGTCCCCTGAGCTGCTTGGGAAGGGTTTGTCACACCTGACAAATCACCCCAGGCCTCCACCAGTGCAGCTCAAAATCACAGAATGGTCTGGGTTGGAAAGGACCTTAAAAATCATCCAGTGCCACCCCTGCCATGGGCAGGGACACCTTCCACTAGGAAACTAAAATATAATCTAGGAGTCAGAAATGTATCCATTTATCCGAGTTCCCCAGCACTACTGGAGAAGAACAAGCTTTGGTTTTAAATTCAGTCCTCTTAAGTAGGAATCAGTCAGACCAGATATATGAGAAGAGGGTGTGTTGTCCACTCCAGTAGTCGCTGGCTACTGCACTTGTCAGGATCAGAGAATGCCACAATGGTTCGGGCTGGGAGGGACCGTAAAGCTCATCTCATTCTGACCTCCTGTCCTGGGGACACCTTCCACTATCCCAGGGACACCTTCCACTATCCCAGGGACACCTTCCACTGTCCCAGGGACACCCTTCCACTACCCCAGGGACACCTTCCACTGTCCCAGGCTGCTCCGAGCCCCATCCAGCCTGGCCTTGGACACTGCCAGGGATCCAGGGGCAGCCACAGCTGCTCTGGGCACCCTGTTTTAGAGATTCATTGACTTCTGTCAAAAATCCCCATTTAAATCAGCTGAGGAGCTGGATCCATGAGTTTTTACCTACATGGGATTCCCATCTTCTCCTGCCTTGCTTCTGCTTTCCTCTGTCTCACTGTTGTCTCACACGCTCTCCCTATTTCCCCACTCCTAAACCTTTTCCGCGACTTATGACTCGTTAAATAATCTCATAATTGTTTCTCAGCCTCTGGGTGCTAATTGCAGCGAGGTGCTGGGTGATGGCTGCACACACAGAGGTGCATTTGTGAAAGATCAGGGGGCGCAGGAAGGCGCAGGGCCGAGGCAGCGCAGCCGTGTGCGAGCGCCGTGATGGATGTTTGTTTACAAACACCTTCTCCCGGGGCTGCTGCTGAGGCGATGATGGATTGCTGGAGCTCTCCCCTCGGGAAGAGGCAGCGGGAGAGGAGCTGTAAGAGTGTGCCCGGCTTGCATCAGGGCCCTGGGGACAGGGAGCAGCACTCCTGGGAATGCTGCAATCCCAGCCAGGGAAGGGCAGTGCAGTTAAAAGGTGCAGCTTAAACCTCTCCAGGAGTGTTGTGCAAACCAGGTGGGAACGTGTAGAACCATATAAAGTCGATTCCATGGCTGAAAAGCACTAGGAAAATCCAACAGGAGCTGGAGTTCAGTGATCCTGGTGGTTCTGTCCCATTCAGGAGTGATTCTGCACTGATTTAGCTGCTGATTCATGACCCAGACCACGTTTAAAGCACAGGGGTGATGTCTCCATTTTTAAATATACACACATGAATATGAAGAGAAAGAACAGAACGTGTTCTTTCAAATCCAGTTCTCACCCGTCATGGAACAGCAGCATTTCAGGTATTGCTCAACATGGAACCTACAAATTAAAGTTTAAAATTCAAACACCCCAGGGTGCAGGAAGGGACCACCCTTAGATTTTATACTGGTGAAGGATTTGCAGCTCATTTGTACAATCAAAATGCTTTTGGGGCAGGAGTTGACTCAGAATTGACTGGATTTTGGTGCTGGGTTGCTGAGTCTTCTCCCCATCCACCTCCCATTCCCTCTGTGGGCAGGGACACATTCCCCATGGCCAGGCTGCTCAGAGGTGCTTGCAGCACTGCTCGGACACTTTGGGAACGTCAGGAACTGCCCAACCCAGCTGGATAAAAGCACAGGAGATGGGAATCTGACCTGGGACTTGAGCAAGAGAAATCTCCACCTTAACCTTTGGATACTGGGAGTTATTCCTGGAATAAGGATGTTCCTGGAATAACCGTGTCACTGCAGGCAATAACGGTCTGATTGCTGTGTTTCTCCTTTTTTCTTTCTTTTTTTTGGAGTAATATCAAATCAAACTTTAAAAATTTCATTCAATTTCAGTTTGTTCCAAATCAGACACTCAGTGTTGAAGTTCAGGTGTGGCTGTGCTGCTTTGGAAAGTGCTTGCTGGGTGGAAAATGTGCTTATGGCGTGGGTTTTCCTGGGGGGTACGAGCGAAATGTGCCTGTCAGTGCTTTGCAGGATTGATTTGTGCAAGGTTGTTACCCTGTGAGCTCTTACGCCTTGGAGTCAGCACTGCCACTCACACCTCCTGCGAGGTGCTGTGTTTAAACCCGTGGCAGAGGCTTCAAACACTTCTTCATTGAGACTTTCTTTAATGTGGCATCCAGTTACGGCTAAAACTTAACCGCCCCTTCTTATTTTTAAGTGGAGGCATTCTCTGGCATTTTACTGCTTTCTTTTAAGGGTATTTAGGGGATGCTTGAAAATACAGCAGTTAGCAAGGGTTTGGGCATTTAAGAGATGTCATAACATAGCTTTTTTTTTAAAAAAAAGGCCCATTTTTAAGGTGTGTCAGCTGATAAAATGTGTCAGTCCAAATCAGTGAGAGGAGAGTTGACATAAGAATAAATTCCAGGTAGAAAAACCCCTTCCCATACACTGTGCCACTGGTTTGCACACCTGAGAGCTGCCCTGGCTGCCCCTGGAAGAGGAAAAGAGACAACATTTAGAAAAATTTAGAGAAAACAACACAAAATTTTCCACCAGTTACTCAGTGGTGCTGGAGGACACCGAAACAAACCCTGCTGATGTTCTCTGCAGGATTTGTCTCTTCCAATCCTCATTTTTTGAGAATCCAGGAGTTTAAAAATTATTTAAGTTGTTCCTGAAGACTTCAGATCTCATGTAAATTCATGAGTTACCGTGCAGCTGCCCACAGAGCATTTAAAGTAAAAAGAAAAATGTATCAGTTTGACTGTACAAAGGTATTGGCAGCCAGGCTGGGCTTAAAGGAAAAACAGCTTTGCTAAACCATACCAATAAATGTGTCACCAGTGACTCTGCAGATGTGTGATTCTCCTCTTGAGCTACCCTCCATTGTTAATGCAATCTAAAATAGACAATAAAGGCTGCAAACAAATTCCATGCACAGAGTTTAAGTGACAAGAAAACCTCCTCTGTGTTCACCAAATTTCTGCATTTCTTGTCAGTATCTATTTCAATATCTGTAGTGCAAGGGCAATGCTCCCTTTCTTTATTAATATAATCTAAAATAGACACTAAAGGCTGCAAACCCCCTCCATACACTGAGTTTAAGTGACAAAAACTCACCAAATTTCTGCCTCCACTGCATATTTAATTTTTTAACAACCCTTCAATATTTTGTAGGGTTTTTTTATGTGGTCAAATTTTATTTTCTATAATAACAACACCTTGTTTTCCATAAGGTGACCTCAATACTTGCTTGCTGTACAGGTATAAACATTATATTCCTTTTCTTTGGAACACATTTTTAATGCTTTTTACTCTCGATTGTTTTAGATGCCCGGTTGTGAACCAGGGAACCAGATCCAGATGACAAAATTCAGTGTACAGTCAGAGAAAACGGGTGATTTGGGTCCTTTATCAGGGATGGCACATGGACACTAATTATGGTCTCAGCTATTCTGTATCTTAATTCCAGTGATCTTGTTTATAATTTTTACTCTCCCTGACGAGTAGCTCCTCAAAGAAATAAATTGGCCATCAGTGTAATTTGCTTCTTGGACACAAAAGGCTCCCAGATTAACAGGCTTTTTCCCCCTGGAGAAATCTCCCTCTCCCACTGTGGGGTTCTGCTAATTAGTCCTTTGTCCCTTTTTGTTTCCTAAAAGGCTCAGGATGTGCAGCCAGCAGCTCCCAGTGCCCACTGCTGGTGTGCCCAGTGCCAGCCCAGCACATCCACTGCTTCTCTGCGCTCAGGCAGGAAAACAAGTCTGGTCCAGCTCAAAAAAGTCAGGGTTTGTGACCAAAATCACCTCATATTTCCAAGATCCAGCCTTTTTTGTCTGTTCCCGGTGATGCCTTAGGTTTTAACTTTTATATTTTCAAATCCTGTGCTGCCTGGTGTGTAACTGTGAAGTTTCTTGTGGCCTGTCAGCTGCTGTTCTCTCGTGCTGGTTGGACATAACAAACCTCTCTAGGTTTGCTCTCCAAGGACATCCAGATTGTCCCAAAATCTGTAAACTGAGGCCTCTGAAGAGGAGGGCAAACCTGGGGTAGTTACATCATTAACTGAAGTTTTAATTGGAGAATTAGCCCTGATGTGCAAATGGACCAAACTTACAAAAGTGTGAAGAACTCGTGACTCAGGGTCCATCTTAGGAGCAGCCTCTGTCTCCCCAGGGTGTACCTTTGAAGTCCCTTCAAATAAATCCCTACCTTTATTCCCTTATTCCTGTCTAGTCTCTGTTTTTAGGTGGCCACCTCAGGCATCTCTGGGATAAAAACAGAGGCAGTGTTTTGGGATGTGTTTGAAAACTAAAAATGGAATCTTGGCAATCAGGGGACAGAGCAGGGTGCCCATGGCAAAGGGATCTGGGTAAGATCTTCAAAGCACCTCGTTTGATTAGTGCTGAAATGAGCACCTTTCAGAGACAGCCTCTCCCCTTTGTTGTGCTACAGGTGGTTTTGAAAACAATTTACAAAGAGCCTTTTTTGTCTTTTTCATGCTGTTAAAGCAAATTGGTATGTAATTAGATTTATATAGTGAATAATCTTATTTGCATATCCAATTAATTCTTCCTGTTCTAATTTGCTAGGGTTGGGTTCACATTGGTAGTAAAAAAATAACACTTAAATTACCAAGCATTCAAATTTTCTTTTGCTATAATTTGTTCAAGGTCTTCCATCAAAATTTGGTCCTGGGCATCGTCTTCTTTTTAAAAGCTGTTAAATAACACGGGAAAAGGCCATAAAAAAACCCAACCCACATGACTTGTGTTGTAAAAACATTAAGGGTCTCTTTAAGCTGATCAGAGTAAATGCAGTGTGAGTTTAGACTTTTCAAGCATCTTTTTATCATGGAATGGGTTTGGGTGGAAGGGACCTTAAATCCCATCCAGTGCCACCCCTGCCATGGGCAGGGACACCTTCCACTGTCCCAGGCTGCTCCAAGCCCCATCCAGCCTGGCCTTGGACACTGCCAGGGATCCAGGGGCAGCCACAGCTTCTCTGGGAATTCCATCTCAGCCCCTCACCACCCTCACAGCCAGGAATTCCTTCCCAATATCCCCTCTCCTGCTGCCCTCTGGCAGTGTGAAGCCATTCCCTGTGTCCTGTCCCTCCATCCCTTGTCCCCAGTCCCTCTCCAGCTCTCCTGGAGCCCCTTTAGGCCCTGGAAGGGGCTCTGAGCTCTCCCTGGATCCTCCTCCTCTCCAGGTGAGCACCCCCAGCTCTCCCAGCCTGGCTCCAGAGCAGAGGCAGCATCTCAAGCCCTTGGAGCAGCTCCGTGGGCACTTTTCCTGCAGACCTTTGTCATTTCAGCTGTGGTGACTCCTCACATCCATGCTCAGAAATGCAGGAGACAAGCAAAGAGCTGGAAGGAGCGCCTTGATTTCACAACAGGGAGGCGAAACTTCACTTTCTTAGGGACTGAAGTGTGGAATTTTAGCAGCTGCCAGTCGATGTCTCCAGCTTTATTAGCTGCACACAGGGGTTATGTTTTGCAGACATAGTCCAAGAAAAGTTTCAGTTTTTCCCTGAGTCAGGAATAACCTGGCACAATCCCTGCTGCTGAAAGGAGCCTCGGTCACCCCTGCCAGTCAGAACAGCTTCCATCAGTGGCTCTGCTGCTCCTTCATCTTTCCAGACTGCAGCTTCCGCTTGAGAGCTGACTGGGGAGCTCCTGGGCTATGGAGATCTCTTAGGAGAGATCACCAGTGCTGAAAGTCAGCAGGATATATTTATTTAAATGTGCTGGAGCCAGTTTGTTCCCAGCATGTGTGAGACATACAGGTGCCAGGTCCCCTCACAGCTCATTTGGAGTTTGGGAGCAGAGATCTGTTATCCATGGAGTTAAAAACAAAGGGATTGATGAGTCACTGGAAAAGGATGGAGCAGGTACATTGTAACCTGAATTTAAAGTGAGATTTCAGGACAAGGCAAGTGTGGGTTTGTAAAGGAGCCTGGGATGGCCCTGAAGGGTGAGATGCTGTTAACTGGGAACAGGAGTGTCAGAACTGTGCCATTATGGTCTGGTGGATAGAGCAGAAGGTGGCCACGGTGAGAAAAGCACCACGGGACATTTGATGGTGTCCTCACTCCGTGAGGTGTCCCTGCAGCAGCAAAGGCGGCGTGTGACACGCGGGAGCCCCACAGCATGGTTCAGCCTCGGGTGTTCGGGTTCAGGGGCATTTGGGGGCACGGATGGGGTGGGATGTGATGCCTCCACCCAGGGAAGGCTGCAGGGAGTGCCCCAAACTCGAGCCCAGCCAGGGCACAGGGAAACCAGCTCGGTGAGAAATGGACAGGCTGGAGTAGGGTGACGTTGTCTCAGCACAGGAGGGCGCCCAGGCTTGGTCTGACATGTGGGGTGAGAAAACTTTGCCTGAACTTAATACAGTTGTACTTTTTTTTTTTTTTTTTAATTTCAAAGTGTCCCTTATATTTTGAAGATATTTTTTGTGTGTTCCCAAGGGATGGAAGGTTCTTTCTGGTGGCTACAGGAAGATGTCTGTCCATCTGTCTAAGGCATCAACTGATGTGCAATAAGCTCCCTACTTTTAATTTTTTCCCTGCTCACCTCTGAGTGCCCTTCACCCTTGTCACAATGAGAATGCTGAGCTCCTAAATTAAAGGGGCTTGATTTCACTTTAATACCCAACTGCTCCACTGCATCTTTGCCAAATGCACCTCTGCTTTTATTTGAGACCAATATTTTGAGCAGCTTGTTCTGCAGAATGTTAATTGTTACAAAAAACCCACTGGTTTATTCTTTTTTGTGTAAGAAGGTGGCCTTGGAGTTGTGAACTTTTGTTGCTACTATTGGGTTCTTAATGGAAGCAAAATTTGATTACAAGGCAGGGAAAAAAGCGGTTTTAAGTGGTTGGCACACAAAGCCTAAAAGTCCTTATGGTTTTATTCCCTGTTTGTCATCAGCAGATAACTGGACTGAATGTCCACTGGAATCAGAAAAAGCACCCTTTGATTCTAGGGGATGGATTTTACAGGGATTGAATGGTTAATTCAGGAGGCTTTAGCAGAAATTATATCAGAGAAAGGGAGATGGACTGAAAATGGGTGTACTCGTGTAGGTCCATGGAGCTGCTTCGGAGTGAGCAGAGGACGCTGCAGAGTGAGGTTAAGAATTGAAAATGAAAACAGCAATTTATTTAAAAGATTTAATAAACAAGGCAAATGTGTTGCACGATTGTGTTGCAATGATTTGAAATAGGTCCGAAGGAAAATTGCTTTGAATCCTAATTAGCAACTAATGGTTATTAGCTAAATCCCATGCCAGGGAAGAAATAAATAGGTGCAAGTGCTTAGCTATTGCTTCCACCTCCAAACACCACATCTGTTGTCCCAATTTTGGGCTATTTTCACCTAAAAGGTGAAGTCACTGCAGCAGACCCAAGGCAGGCAGCGTGCAGGGCACGGGGAACACCCGGGTTGTGCTGCTGCCAGCCAGGATGAAATACAAATGAGGTGACGATTGGTGGCAAAACAATTTCCGTGGATGGGTTTTATCTCAAACAACTGCACTCTTCTGTTTAGTCAGAAAAATAAACTGTGATGGGTGCTGTGCCCCGAGGAGCTCTGCTGTGGCTGTGAGGTATGAATAGGTGTTCAGGTACTGCATTCCCACTCTTCTTCTCTTGGATTCATCATCTGCCTGCTTTGCAAACTGCTCTCGACCGAGCTCCAAACTGCTTTTACCTTCCCGGGGCAGGAAAAGACACTGCACATCCCAGTGTGTCAGAAAACCCAGGGAAAATGACCTCCAGCTCCCAGGCACTTACTGCAAACCTCTTTTAAATTGAATACACAAGCCAAGATAATACAGGCTCTTTGATAAGAAACATTAGAGAAATCCATAACACGAGGCTTTTTATTATGGGTTTATTACATCAATCTCTCCAGTGGGTAATGGAACTTGTAAATATACTCTTATGTAGGAGTCTCCTTGCGGGCTTTTTATTCATGCTGAAGTAAGCACAGCAAACTTATTTGCTGTCAGGCTACATTGAATTTAAGATTAGTATTTATTTTGGTTCTAAAGAGGTTCTGCTTTTGTGAATTGGAAGTTGGCGGAGCAGCTGTAGGAGAGGAGGTGGGAGCTGCAGGGGGGCTTTGGGGGGAAATGAGTTTTCCAGGCAAACTGCTGGTCCCTGTATGGGACACAGGGAATATGCACATTACGGGCTGTGGGTCGTGTGCTCGGAGCTCCTTCAGGAGGGAAAACTTGCTTTGTCTAAGCAGGAGCTTGCTGTGTGTTCATTGACTAAACCCAGCAAGACGAAAAACCGTCCACGGGATTAGAGGAATATTTAAGGGATCCGTTCCCTGCGTTGCTGCGCAGTGCAAACACGGGCACAGCGCACTCTGCACTGTAAACATTTGTTCTTTACTGGTAAGATGATTTTAATGCTTTTCTAGAGGTAAACAAAGGAATGCTGCTGCAGCAGGAACCCAGCAGGCTTTGGCTTACTTGGGAGAAGCCAAGGGGACGTTTGTGCTGAGTAAAGAGTTGAGGAAAAGTTTACATAAAAGTTCAAAAAGAAGTTCAAATCATAGCAATGCTAACAAAAACCGAGAACAGCTTACACGTTTTTAAGTAGATTTGTTGAGGATGTAGTAGTTAATTGGTAGTTGACTTAATAGCGGGAAAACAATCCTTAATTAGAGGGTGTTAATTGGACAGACAGACCAGAAACCTGCAGAGGCGTCAGCAAAGTTGGCATTAAGTCATGATTTTAACAGGTTTTTTAGGTTTCACCATCCCTGGAAGTGTCCAAGGCCAGGCTGGACGGGGCTTGGAGCAGCCTGGGACAGTGGAAGGTGTCCCTGCCATGGCAGGGGTGGCACTGGGTGGGCTTTAAGGTCCCTTCCAACCCAAACTCATCCATCATCCCAAAACAAAGCAGGAAGGATGTACCTTACGCTGGTGCAGAATAAACACAATCAGGTTTGAGTGACATTTGCATTTCCAACACTGACAAAGATCTTTAGTGCTGTATGAGACAGATTATGAGTGAAGAAGGAAGGATGTGTGTGTTCAATTAAGGTCTGAAGGTAACAAGTGAGCTTGAGCTACGAAACCATGTCTGTGTCAAACCACCTGAAAGAAACCACCCTTTACCTGGCTGGGTATCCTTCTATGCTATTGCTGCTCTTAAAACACATCAGCAGAAATTCTGATGTCTATTCCCCTGTGTATTAATTACATACTATCATTCCCATCTCTTGCATATTTAAAAAGACAGAAGTTTTTAAGAACAATGGTTGTTTTCATGTCTTTATGATTGTTTTCATGTCTTTGAGCTGCTTTTGGCCACTTCCTCAGTGCTCTTACAAACTTCCCCACAGCCCCAGTGCTGAGGGTGCTGAAACTCTCTCAGATCTGATGGCTTGAGCAGCAAATGGGCCAAGAGGAACTCCATGGCTTTGAATTCTTGCTGCTCACAGAACAACACTCTGCCTAGACAGCAGAGTGATCCATAAAGAGTTATTCCCTGGCTAATTACTGTGTCTGCACATTTCTCATTATGGAGTGTGCTGCTGTGCTTGCTGGAGAAAAGTTAAAACCCAAGCTCTCTGTCCCAGATAAAAGGCTGCTTACAGGAATTCTTATTTGTCTTTGAGGCTTCTAAAAGAAAAAAAAAAAAAATTAGGCTTTTTGTAATGCGTTCTCAATCCGGTATAATCCTTAATTTTCAAAATACAGAAAGCCATTATTTTTTGCAATTGTAATGAAAAAATTGCTGAAGCAGTGCACATTATTTTGATTACCCATTAAGCCTTCTCTGCTCTAGAATGAAATTACATGATTTTCGTTAATTTTCTTGCTTTTAACTTCTGACTTGTAATTTACCAAAAGAGAAAAACAAACCACTACAACTCTGCTTGTCTCCCAGTTGCCCAAGTCAGTCACAACATTCAGATGAATTATGCAAGTCAGCTCCTATTTTGGCATCTTCCTGATATTTTGGGCTTTTTACACTAAAACACAGGCAGGAATAACATTTGTTTTGCACTGCAGTTCTAATCCGTGACTTCTATAAGGCTTCAGCATTATACTGGCTGGGCATAAGTGGACTTTGCATAGTGACTGATTGATTTCACTTTATTTCATTTTGTGTTGATCACAGCAACACAGTGAACCATCATTTCTTGTTGAACAATCAAATAAATTCAGGTTTTAATTATAAAGTAATAGGCCCTGATCAGGTTAGGAAAATACACGTGATCCCCCTCCATTTAACTCTTGCCTCGCTCTCCTCATTAATATTGAGTTTGCTTTTTATCCCTGCAGTCATTTTCCTGCAGAGCACCTCATCTGAGCTTTTCCTGCTGTCCTTTGTGTCTGAGAGCAGAACAAGAGGCTCCTCCTGGGGACATCCTGCTCTGCTCCATCTCTGGGGGTGCAGTTGCTGTGTTTGTGCTGGGTGCCTCGGGGTGGTGTGGTGCAGGCACGAGGCAGCAGAGCCGTGAGTCTGGCAGTGGCACTGGGGCTGCTGCTGCTGCCTGTGCTGCTTCCCCTGCTCCCCACTGCCCTGGGGGAGCCGTGGGAGGGTGCAGACCACGGCACTGCTGTCACAGGCAGGCTGCTTTGCATCTCTTCCGTAGGAAAAGCTCACACCAGCTCAGTCTAACCCAAAGTGTTGGCTCACAACTCCTTGTTGTAAGAGCACTCTCTGGGTGAGGAACCAAAATCTTCATAAGCAAAGAAAAATTGAACTTTACCCTTGGGAAAGGCTCTGCTGGGAAATTGAGGCTCTGTGATGTCATGGAATCCTGGAATTGTTGAGGTTGGAAAAGCCCTCTGAGACCATAGAGTCCAACCATCCCCCAGCACTGCCAAACCCACCATGACCCCATGTCCCCACATGTCACATCCACACCCTTCTGAACACTCACAGGGATGGTGACTCCACCCCTTCCCTGCACAGCCTGTTCCAGTGCCTGACCACCCTTTCAGTGAAGATATTTTTCCCAATATCCCATCTAAACCTGCTCTGGCACAACTTAGGGCCATTTCCTTGTATTGCATTAAAGACTCCAGGAGCAGTTTTCTCCTGTTATTGAAACACCACAAAAAGGAGCTTCCCAAAGCTGAGCTGGGCATGGGGGTTAAAATGGACCACTGGAGGTGAACTCTGTCTCTGGAGCATCCCCATCGTGCTGCCCTTTAGAGATGAGCGAGGAGTGTTTGAAAGCTTAACCTGCTCGTGTGACAGCAGAGGGAAGAAAGGCTCTCCTCACAAATGCCATCAATCTGAGCAGGTTTGGAGAGTGCTAAATTGTGGTATAAGAAGTCATAAGTCAGGGTTTTGACAGCTATTACTGATATCTTTTCCCTGCTGTGTTACTCGAAAGTTCATAACATTTAAAAAAATTAAAGGAATACATGTTATCCATGGGCTGATTGTACAAATTGTGCTCCTGGCTGCTCCTTTGATGTTTTCCTGATTGAACTCTGAGAACTTTATTTAATCCTCTCTCAGTCTGGCATTTAGTGGTGTTAATTTTAAGGCTGGGTTTGTGTGGGGTCTGGTGTTTGTGTCTGTGTTTGCATGCAGGGTCTGGTCCCTCTGCAGGGGTGAGCCAGCAGAAAAATGGGGATAAGAGGTGACTTTTAGGGTTGGGGAGTGCCTGTGGTGGGGTGGCCATGCAGTGGCTGCCAGTGCTGGTGTGTCCCAGCTTCCAGAGCCACAGCAGGTATCCTCTGTGTTCCTCTGTGTAGGGAATTTCCTGCTGGAGACTGGGATTGGCTTTGGTTCCTGCTCTGCTGAGGGTTGCAGAAACATTTTGAAAAAATAACAATGAAAAAATTGAAGGGCAACTCCTCAAATGTGCCCTGAATTGGAGCGATTCCAGCAACTGCAATGAAGTTACAGAGAGTCAGAGCAGCTGAGCTGCCAGCCCGGTGTCCCGACAGCACACTTCAAATGCCCTAAATCCATTTATGGAACAGAACCACCTGGAGATTACAGCCTGGGATCCTGTTTACAGGATTAAAGACTTTCTTGCTTTAGCAGCACTGAAAAGTGAGTGAGGTTTTCCTGTCCAGGGTCAGGAGCCTGCCCAGCATCGGGATGTGCAGTGCCTGGCAAGCAAGGGCTTGGATTTACCTCTCTGCAGAACTCCAAAGGAGAGGTCCTCCTCTTTTCCTAAATATCTTGGTGCTTTTTAAACCCCAGATGCTCAGGATGCCATCAGTCTTGCATCAGGCCATTAGAAAGTGATGCTGAAAACTTTGCACCAAAAATACAGATTTATGACATGATAAACATGAGGTTTCCCTCTCTCACCATTCTTTCAGTTATCTTTTAATTTCTTATATTGAAATATAAGAAATAATATAATATAATATGCTGTCATTTCTTCTTAAGGGAAGGGCTGAACACCTTAGAAATAGTAAGAAAATTGCAGAGTATATTATTTGTAATGAGGCAGATGCTTAAAACTTGCCTGTGCTAGTGCTCTATGATAGAAAGAAATGTGTTCACAGTTTAATTCTAGTTGACTTTTTTCCAAAATAGGGAGAAAACAAACCTCCATCAGGTGGAGATGATGGAACCTTGTCACTCGTGTCCTGTTGCAGCATTGTCTCAGGGACATGGAATGTTCCAGAATTGCCCAAACCAAGCAGCCAAGGAGAAATGTGCACACTGTGGACTGAGTGAACAGAGAGGTGTTTTAGTCTCTGCTTTGTTCATGGTTTAAAAGTTCTGTGCCTGTTGGTTGGAACCCCTGATGGATTCCCTTGTAGCCAGCCTGTGTTTCCTTGCCCTGTTTGCAGACTCTGTGCCTGTCACCCAGAAGGGGCAGATTTCCAGTGCCCCTTGACAGACTGAACCACCCCCTGTGCATTTTCTGACCATGGTGCAAATTAAGCTACAGGTGTTTGGCTCCCGGTGTGCCAGGCTGATAATTCCTCCTTCTTCCCGGCGAGCTCACGAGGCCCTGGTAATTCCATCTGCTTATTCACAAATATTTGAGAAGGGAAGCCATGGCCTAAACCTCTCTGTAAATAGCTGGATAAAAAGTTGGCAGGGCTCAGCTTTCCCTCTGACAGTGGCTAATGTACTTAAACCTGAAGAGAGAAAAGAGGCTTCACCTTGAAGCGAAGCGCCGGAGAGCTCCTTTCACCTTGAAGCTTTCTGCAGGGCTTGGCTCCTCAATCAATTGAGAGCCTGGACACGCTGCCAGAGTTGTCTTTGTTTTTCCAGCAATAGATGAGACAGAGATTACAGGTTATTGCCCCAGGGACTTGTCTTTTCTAAGGCTTCGGGATTTTAAAGGAAAGAGGCTTTTTCACTGCGAGTGTTTCATAACTTTGCCTGTCTGCTGGTGGGGTGGGGAGGATGGCATTTGTTAACCTGGCTTTTACACACCTTCCTTATTACAGCAAAGATTAAAATCCATTGAATTTCAGGGAGGTATTGTGGAAAGGCAATATGTGGCTTTAAAATATGCACATGTAACCAACTCCTTCTGCTTTTTTAATCTATCCACTTTACAGTCCCTGTCACACTCAAGACAGCTGAAAGTTTTACAGTAATGACGTGTGCTCTTGGCAGACAGCACTTATATCAGCACCTTACATTTTGCTAATAAATCAATAGTTAATTAGCACAGGCCTTTGAAACATTTCCATTCCCAAACAGCTCTATGCAAGAACACCCAGCACTGGTGGTAGCACCATTAGCATCGTATTAATCTGATTATTCCTGTTGTTTTATACTTACTCCCAGCTCTGTTGTGGGCTGATATTGTCCTCAACAGAGCACTGTGAGCTCCTCTGTTTATTTTCCTGCTGTTGCCCGTGATGGCTCAGGGAAGAGGCTGCGTGGTGAAGAAATTTGTGACTTTCTGCAGCACCTGAGTGATGTGCTTTTATGGGGTACTGAAGGGAACATCTGTGATGATAATCAGGCTGTTGACTTGCTGAGAGAACACAAATTGCATCCTGTTAAATGAGGGGTTTGTTGTAGGACAGGTCACACTGTCTGACCTGGGAGAGGAGGCACAGGGAATATCCACATTTGTGTGTATGGCACAGGGAATATCCACATTTGTGTGAGTGGCACAGGGAATATCCACATTTGTGTATATGGCACAGGGAATATCCATATTTGTGTGTGGCACAGTGAATATCCACATTTGTGTGTATGGCACAGGGAATATCCATATTTGTGTGTGTGGCACAGGGAATATCCACATCTGTGTGTGTGGCACAGTGAATATCCACATCTGTGTGTGTGGCACAGGGAATATCCATGTTTGTGTGTATGGCACAGGGAATATCCACAT
>VZTH01014519.1:176238-189907 GCA_013397815.1 Aleadryas rufinucha | reverse complement strand
TTTGTGTGTATGGCACAGGGAATATCCACATCTGTGTATATGGCACAGGGAATATCCACGTTTGTGTGTGTGGCACAGGGAATATCCATGTTTGTGTGTATGGCACAGGGAATATCCACGTTTGTGTATATGGCACAGGGAATATCCACATTTGTGTGTATGGCACAGGGAATATCCACATCTGTGTGTACGGCACAGGGAATATCCACGTTTGTGTGTATGGCACAGGGAATATCCACTTCTGTGTGTGTGGCACAGGGAATATCCATGTTTGTGTGTGTGGCACAGGGAATATCCATATTTGTGTGTGTGGCACAGGGAATATCCACATCTGTGTGTATGGCACAGGGAATATCCACATTTGTGTGTATGATCAGGTAGCAGCATTTGGAGTGGAACCAGCTGACTCGATGGCATTTGCTGTCATTAATGACATGGCCTGTAAATAGGAGAAGTTGGGATGTGGCTGTGGCACAGGCTGAGGGAGAGGCCTCCCGGAGCTCCCGGAGCTGCCGCTGGAATTTGGGTGCTGGCTCCTGGCATTCCCACACTGCTGGATCCCACCTTCCCTCAGAGCTCAGGGCACACTGATGGGTTTAACCCTGCCTTTAATCCAGGCTGCTCCAGGTCCCTGGGTCACTCCTAAATAGAGTCATCAGAGCACTGCTGTCTCCGTCTCAAATGCTGGAGCTCTTCCACGCCTGCCTTACGAGATGGGAGATTTATCCCTTCCTGTCTCCTGTGTTTTTGTGGCTGCCCTGTGGTCTCTGAGGAATATCTGACACTGCCTTGGAGCTCGGGTATCAGACACTTGTGTGTCAGCTGTCACCTCTCAGGCAGGGCTTTGCTCTTGGGTTTGGGATGGGGAAGCGTAGCAGGAAAGAGGGGACAGCGGGAGGACAGAGAGGACAGCGGGAGGACAGAGGGTACAGCAGGAGGACAGAGAGGACAGCAGGAGTCTCACAGTACCTCTTGGAGACCTGTAGATGCTGCAAAAGGACCCCAGTCTTTGTATCAAGGGGCTGTCCCCAAAGATGCAGAGCTACGAGGCCCTTCCCTGAAAAACCACACTTAATACACTTTTTAAATATCTCCTTTTTTTAACTCTTTTTTTTTTTCTTTGAATGGGAAGCACCTTTAGTGGTCTTGTTCATTGAGAAGCCTGTGGAATTAGTTGCAGTAGGACCACAAGGTGTAAGAAAGTCTTTGTTTTAATTTCAGAGCCATTAGCACCATTTGCAGTTGATGTTAATAGAAGTGATAGGCAAAAATTAAGGAGTGAGCCATCCACTGGAGCCCTTTCCTGCTCAGGAGGATGGGATGCAGCTGCTCTCCTGGAGGAGCAGGCTGGTGTGTTAATCAGCCGTGCCCTTGAGCTGTCCTATCCATTCCACTTCCCACTTTTCTGAAGAGCTGCTCTTCCCAAGGTGCAGTTTTGTCTCGAAGAAATACCGACTTGTAGCACTGTATGAAAACACCCCAGCACACAGAGCAGGCAGCAATTCCCTGGGCAGCAAACAAGGAGAGGATTTTTCTCATTTATACTGGATATACTCCAAGAATTCTCTGTTCAGTTTAGTTATTATCTTTCCCTACGGTGTGGAATATTCAATTAAACTTTCTCTCAAATTGGCCATAACTTTCAATGGAAATTAAAGCAGTTCTATTTGGGTAACAGTATCTGTCACCAGGCTTAATGTTCAGAGAGAATAGGAATGGTTCCACCTGTTTGGTGTGAATTAACCTCGGCTGACATTCCTCATGTTTCAATTCCTCAAAAGCAGGGGAAGATGACAGCATTTAGCATCCAACTGCCTGTGCTGGCTCTCGGCTTTGGGGTACTGGAGGGACACAGCAAATATATTCTTCATTTGGAATGTATTCCAATTAATCTGGCTTTTTTTTTTAAAATAGGTTTTGTGATTCACGAGGGGGAGAAATATATATCGAGCAGAATGTTCTTCTAAATGATCTATCACATTCCATCCAACACCATATGGACACACACCTCCTTCCGTGGTTAAAATGCCTCTTTCATTGTGAAATCAACTGAAATTTCCTAGATGCTGCCTCTTACTGAAAGAAATACACTTCTGTCAGAGGAGGCAGACCCAGAGCAGGAGTACATTTGTTTTATCTGACAAGGAGGGGGAAAAATGCTTTTTGGAACCCAATCTTGTTTGCAGGTTGTCTTGAGCTGAGGGCGGCTCGTGTTTATTCTGGGTTAACTCATTTTGGGCTCTTCAAAAGAAATGTAACTCAGGAAAATAAAATCTGCCCCTGGGAGTGTCTCACCAGTTAGTTTGTCTGGGAAGGTTATTTATTTTATTGTCCTGGGACAGTGAGAAGTGTGTGAGGAGTGGCAGCAGCTGTGGAATGGTGTAAAGGGGAAGAGGGCTAAAATAACTGAGCCCTCTCAGGTGTTTATACACGGATATGCAATGCTTCTTGTTCTTTTCTGATGGAAGGACCAAAAGAGAGTCTATTAAACACAATCTGATGAGAAGGGCGAGGGGAAAAGCCTCTAAGCACAGCAAAGAGCCTCCTCCTGGCCTCGGTGGTTTCTGTGGATTGAGCTGCTCGTGGTGTTCACCAGTGATAAGCCAAAAATGCGTTATCACTCTTGGAGTGCAAGTCCCTGGACATTACTGCAACAGAAATAAAGTTACCACTTTGAATTTATTAAAAAAAAAAAGTGTAAAATTCATATACTTCAGAGTTATCCAAATGGCAAAAGTTTGCTCCCACAAAAGCAGACACTTCAGCAGAGCAAATGCCTTTGGCTGACAATAAACATCTGAGTAACACAACTTAGTCAAAAATGGGCTGTTTCTGGTGCAGACACTTGTATTTTCCTGTCTGCAAGAATCTAGATGGCAGCTTGTTTTATTTATTAGTGACTCTTTAGTGCTCTGTGAACCAAATCCCCCTCCTCTGTGGGGTTCTGTGGCTCAGCCCTTATCGCGCAGTGTTGGGATCTGGGCTGCAGTGATTGCAATCGCACATCGAGGCTGCAGCAAAGCAACTCTACAGCCTGAAGATTAAATAGTTTGGACTTTCTTATCTTGCTTGTACACAGGCAGCAATAAGAGGAAGAAGAAAGGCACTCAAAATAATTTTATCTGCCCAGTGTTGCAAGGTTTTTCCTGCTCTTCTGTTCCCCTGATAGGCTGCAGCTGCTCTCAGAGCTTCTCCCTGCCTTGCCCAGCTCCCTTCACTTGAAAATCGCACCAGGATTTTTCCTCCTGCTGCCTAACAGGAAGGGCAGCCATTTTTTTTGCCATATAAAAGCTGAATGTTGAGCAGTGCCAGCAGCAGGTGGAATATTTGGAAGTGTTTTCATTTGATCTTTCATGAGCTTCTACTTCAGCTTAGGTAAATTGAGTTATTTAGTAGACAAATTCAGCATTTTCACCTATTTGTGACTATTTCTATGTTCTCTGTCTTGTGTCTGTGTTTTCTAAATTGTAAGTTGCTCACTAATTAATGACACAGACAGGATGTGGTGGTTCTCACACATGTAACTCTCACTGCATGCTGTGAACCAGATTATTATCCCTTGAAGAGCAGGATGCTGCACCTTAACCTCTGCTCCTGCAGCCAGGTGATGTCCTGGACATGTGGGGACACTTTTGCACCCTTACATTTGTTCCTGTTTCCCACCTCAAGTAGAAGAACTGTTTACTTTTAATGCGAGGTGTGTTTTCCTGAGATGAGAGGAGGACTAAAGTCTGACCTTTGGTGTGATGTGATATAAATTGACACCCTCTAATTGAAATAACAGCACATGACAGCACAGAGAGGGGTGTGAGGCAGGTGACAGAGGCAATCCAACACACCTGAGTCAGCAGGTCCCTAACTGCATTACCTGGGATGCTCTGGCTCGTGCCACAATCAGACTCTGTGCTCCTGGGATTTGAGGCAACCCTTACCCAGGACCCAAGCACCAGGACAGCTTCTGTATTTTCTAGTGAGAAAACTGGATAAATTCAAATATATTTTAAACCTCTTGCTTTCAAACCCACTCATACAGCACTCAGAGCTATAATCTTTGTGGGCCAGACTATAATATTCTTTCTTAGGGGGAATGAGACTGCTCAGGGAGTGAAGCAGCCCTGGGTCTCAGGAACAAGTCTGGATGCCATAATCCAGTCCCATATGCTCCATGGCTATTATTATCTTTTCCCACCAGCAACAGTGAGTTGCACACAGGTGTAATTTAAAGCTGGAGATGATGTGAAATGTGTTTTGAATAACAGATGAGTTTCAGGCAGGTATCGTTAACATATAATTAAAAATAAAGGTAAATACAAGGCCTGTGGCTGTGTGCTTCATGTATCCTCCTTTGTGGTGGGGTCTGAGGGAGGAGACACGGGGGAGAGGTGGTTCCTTTCTAATCTTCCTGGCAGAGTCTCTCTGAAATACTTCTGTGGAGACGACAGAATTTGCTGTCCCTGGAGTGAAGGGCTGTTGTTCTGTCCCTGGTAAATCCAGCTGATTTCCCAGTGAAAGCTATTCCCATTCATTCTCACCGTCCTTCCATCTGGAAAATCCATCATCTTCTGTTCATTCTTTTTTTTTCATAGTTTTTGTACATCCCATCCTCTCTATATTTTATTTATTCATTTTCCCCTGACCTCCCATACCCACAAATTTCCTGTGTGCCCATCCAGGTGGGCTTCCAGCAGCCTGACTCAGGAGAATTCCATGCTCACATCTCTGCAAGTCCCTGCACACTGAAAGAACAGAGTCTGCTGTAAAGATAGGGCAGGGAAAGATTGGAAAATGATCTAAAAATGTTAAATCAAGGTTCCTTCCATTCAGCTGAAAGACTTTCTGACTGTGAGCACTTCCACTGTGTCCTCACTTGCACTAAACCTGGAGGAGCAGCCAGACATTGACACTGATGAGAGGAAAAGTCTCGGTGAAATCAAGATCGCTGATCTTTTCAGGGAAGAAAAGTTGGTTTCTTTTGTGTTCTGAACAGCCACTGTGGAGATAAAACTGTCTGATCCAAACAGGGTGGAGAGCAGTGAATTTATGTCGTACCTTTCTGTGGGTGTTTTGAGCAGTGTCAGTGAATTTGTTGAAATTCTGTGCTCGCTGCAAAGCGGTGGGCAGGGAAGAGCTGCAACTCAGGGATGGGCCTGTGAGCAGCTCTCACCCTCAGCTCCAGCTCTGAGACGGCATAAATTGATAAGCTGAAAGCAGAAAGTGGTTGAGGAGAGAGGAAAGGAGATAGGAAGGAGTTAATGGCTCAAAAAATCAAAGTGTATTTTTAAAATGAAGAACAAAAGTCAGCACAAGGGAGGCTCCCGTCAGTAATCCCCAACCTCACAGTGCTGGATTGCTGGGAAATGACTCCTGAGCTCCTTGAAGGTCGTGTCAGGTTGTTTTGCCAAAATATTTTTCCTCTTCTATCTATATTTAGTGTGAGTTTTTAATCCTCTGAAGGGCACAAGTGTGGAATGTCCTTGCCAGGGCTGGTCACACGGAACCTCTTGGGACCCTCATTCCCAGGGAGGTGCAGGGCTGGTGCCAGGGGATTCCTGAGGCATGGAGAGTGCAGGGGGTGTAAAAGGGTTTCCATCCCCTCAGAGGGGCTGGTGCACCCCATGACTGCAGAAGGGTTTCAGTCAGGAATGGCAGAACCAGTTGTGCTGGGGCTGGACGTGCTGGGGACCCTCTGGCTCAGGTTCCTGGGTAACTCTGTTTAACAGGGTGGGGGTTTAATTTGCAAGCAAAACATTTCCATTTCTAAAGGTGAAGCCAAGGATTCTGATTTGAATTGAGCTTTGCTATGACAACAATGCCTGTTCCCATTGTTTGAACTTTGGGTGAGGTTTCATTCTGTGTTCTGTTTCATGTAGGACATTTTCATGACTCCATGTGAGGTTCAGTGGCTTTTGGAAAAAAAAAATCTGCTGTTATAAACTAAATAAAGTCTCATCAGGTCCTATCCAAGGTGAATGACACACAGCCTCTTGCTGCTGAGACACTATTTTATATTTTAAGCCTGGGAACAGGGAGATTCCATGACTGACCTGTCCCATTTTCCCTGTTTAATGCAGATGACAACACCCTGCACGGGCCGGTTTTCCTGCAGGAGCCCAACAGCGTGATCTTCCCCTTGGACTCGGAGGAGAAGAAAGTGAAGCTGAGCTGCGAAGTGAAAGGAAATCCCAGACCAACCATTGGGTTTGTTCAATGTTTAACTGTTCTTAGAACCACCACACAAGAGCCTTTCTCCTGCATGTACTGGCAATGTCCCTGGAGGCTGCCACAGTGCTGATCCCAAAAAATCCCAACCGAAAACCAGGCAGCTCCTCCTGAGGGGCTGCTCTGATCTCTTCTCTGTGACCAGAAACAGGACCCAGGGAGTGGCTGGAGCTGGGCCAGGGAAGTTTAGGTTGGATATCAGGGAAAGGTTCTTCCCCCAGAGGGTGCTGGGCACTGCCCAGGCTCCCCCGGGAATGGGCACGGCCCCGAGGCTGCCAGAGCTCCAGGAGCGTTTGGGCAGCGCTGCCAGGGATGCCCAGGGTGGGATTGTTGGGGTGTCCTGGCCAGGAGTTGGACTGGATGATTCCTGTGGGTCCCTTCCAGCTGAGGATGTCCTGTGACTCTGGAGTGTTAGAAACAGAGGGAATGGACACCAGGGAATCACCAGGTACTGCAACTCAACTGCAAAATTTGGACAGGAGTTCTAAAAGGTTACAAAAAGATTATAAATAGTCCTGACTCCCAGATTAACCATCCTTTTCCGTAAACATGGACAAAACTCTTAATTCTTTTCAGCTTTAGTAGCTGCTTTGGGGTCCTTGAAGGAAGGTGCTGTCCTCCTGCATTGCTGTTGCTGCTGTAAATCATTGGTGCTGCTGTTCTCTTTCCTTCGGTGCCTCTCTCGCTCTGCTCACCAGTAAATGCCACTCTGAAACCAATTAGAGTCACCAGGCCTCAGCCTCCGTGCTGTCTCCTGACACAGCCAGCAATTTAATGCCATAAAATCCATGGATTCGCGGTGAAACACATTTCCGTGGTTTCTCCGTACACCCAGGAGATGGGAGGTGCTGTGTCCCCCTCCTCGCTCCATCCTGGGGCTGGAATCCCTCAGTGCCCCCCTTTGTGACAACATCTGCTGGGAGGGAATTTTCTTAAATTTATAAACAAACAACCAGCAAGTCAGGAGAGGGGAAACAAATATCCTCAGTGGACTCGAATGGGTTCGAGATCCTGTTTCAGGGACTTCCCCTTGCCAAATTATTAATTCCAAAGACCAGCAGCACCAGCAACTACAGAAGCTTTAATCATTTCAGAGACTGAAATATGTGTCAAGGATATTGCTCTTTCAGTTAAATACTGGAATATTTCAATACCACTCAAGAAATTTGCATTTTTCTGCCTTCTCTTTTTTTATTTTTAATAACTAGTCAGAGCCACTCTAAATCTTCCTTTATTTACTTCACGCTGTGGTTTCAAATACCCGGGAGCATCCCTGAGCATCAGCAGAGTTTAACTTTGGCATTCTGTGCTCCAGGTGGAAGTTAAATGGAAGCAGTATTGATGTGGGCATGGATTACCGCTACAGCCTGGTGGAAGGCAGCCTGCTGATCAATAATCCCAATAAAACCCAGGATGCTGGGACGTACCAGTGTGTAGCAACAAACCCCTTCGGAACCATTGTCAGCAGAGAAGCAAGGCTGCAGTTTGCTTGTAAGTAACGAGGCAGCCTCTGTTCCCACGGCGTGCTGGAAAAACTGGGAGCTGGGTGTCTTTTCCCAACTTTTCCTGATGGATTAGAGTGTTCTCTTAATTGTTCACGGAGTGAGAAAGAGGGGAAATGTGAATAAGGAATACAGACCTTTATTTATTGTAATTTAGCTAAAATTATGTGGAGCATACAGGGTAAAATGTCATTTCTAGAGGAACAGGGTCACCTAGGAAAGGATCTGGTGAATGGGATCTCGCCACTGGTTCCTTTCCTTGGAGAATTAAAACTTCAAAATGTTAGAAAGGAGTATACAGGGTAAAATGTCTTATTTCTACAGGAACAGGGTCGCCTAGGAAAGGATCTGGTGAATGGGATCTCAACACTGATTTTTACCTTTCCTCGGAGAATTGAAGCATTCAATTCAATTGAATTCAAAGCTTTAAAATGTTGAAAAAGGAGCATAATCTCCATGAGGGATGAATTCACAGTGACAGATTCACAAGTCCTGTGTTTCGGTGGTGCATCAGGTGTGGGCACTCTGGGTGTAAAGGGGAAAATGGGCAGCTCTGAGTTTATTCTGGGCTAAAGCAGAGCTGCAGCTTCTTGTCGAAAGCTGAGGATAAGAAAAGGCAAGATCTTGCTGTGAATTAGCATGATATGAAACCATGCAAAGCCCTTTGGAGCACGGAGTCTGTGAGAGTGGGCAAATGATGACGCAGGACCACGAGTCATCTTTTTGCTCCTGTGGTTGTGAAGGTGAAGGCAGGGAATGAATACAGGGGCTTGTTCATCCCTCATTTGTGTGATTTCCCTGCGCTGTTGTCCTGGGAGGGGCGTGCAGTAATTACAGCAGGGATATCCTTGCAGCAGCGTGCAGGAGTTCGAGGCAGAGCCTTCCCAGGCACGGGGGAATGGTGAAAGGAAAGGTGCTTTTGACTGACTGGGGAGAGAAGCTGATGTGCTCCAGCTGTGGGAATGAGGAGATAAAAATGCCAATAACGCCCAGGTTCACACACTTTAGAGGGGTGATTTGTAATGAGGAGTAATGCAGAGGGTGCAGTCAAGTCCTCCGTCTCCCCACGCAGTTTACAATAAATTATCCTTCTGCCTACGACCTGCTGGAGTTTGTCCATGACTGAGGGTGCGTTTTCCCAGGGGATGGATAATGAGCAGCTGCCTCCAGACCGTTCCCATCACTCCAGATTTCAGGATGTCAAGGCGATTGCTTCACAAACACCACCTTGGGCTGCTGCTCTCCCAGCAGGCTCTGCCTTCCAATCCATGGCCATTCCCAGCTCCCAGGGCAGCCTGGGAAGCAGCAGCAGCCCTCCCAGCAAAGCCCCTCAGCACCCCTTGGCAGGGTCACAGTTTCCCAAAATCCATTGGAGAAGGACAAGCTGGGTACCAGGGTAGCAGCTCCTCAGATCTGGGCTTCAGATCTTGGGATGTGGGATGAGATAAGAGGATCCTCCTAATCCCACAGGGAGTCCTGAGGCCCTGGCACAGAGTGCCCAGAGAAGCTGTGGCTGCCCCTGGATCCCTGGCAGTGCCCAAGGCCAGGTTGGACAGGGCTTGGAGCAGCCTGGGACAGTGGAAGGTGTCCCTGCCCATGGCAGGGGTGGCACTGGATGGGCTTTAAGTCCCCAAACCATTGTGGGATTCTCTGATCCTGACAAGTGCAGTAGCCAGGGACTACTTGAGTGGAGACAAATCCTCTTCTCATGTATGTGGTCTGACTGATTCCTGCCTGGGAAGACTAAATTTAAAAACAAAGCTTGTTCTTTTCCAGTAATGCTGGGGAACTCGGATAAATGGATACATTTTTGACTCCTAGATTTTATTTTAGTTTGTTAAAACAGCATAATCAGATTAGAAACATTTGGATAAAAGAAAAAAAAATAGGGTTTCTCAAGGTGGGCTTTGACAAAACAACTTTTTGTCTTCTCTAATCAAAGGGATTGCAACCAGAATTAGCTGAGTTAGGAAATACAGAGTGATTTAAGTTTACTACAAAGGCTCTGCCTCTGAGAAACAATAAAAATGTGGTTTTGAAGCTTCACCCTTCATGTGAGAAATCCCTTTTTTTCCATCCTCATCATGGGTTGTGCGGTTTTTGTTTTGTCTCATTCTTATTTCTGAGGAAATGACTGCTGGGTCTTTTGAGGCTGATGGCTGGGATTTGAGGGGTTTTTTTCCCTTCCTTTTAAGAATCTTGGGACATCAGGAATGTGTGTTGTTCTTCAAGGGCTGTTATTCTTCTGCAGCCTTTTCAGGGAAGATTAAACTGCGATTGAGCCATTCAGCCTCCTGTGGAGGCCAGACAGGGTCAGCAATTTCATCCTTGAAATAGGTATTTAGGTTACAATCTCATTATGATAAAAGTGCTAATATTTCCCCCGAATACTTGCTTTTTGATATGTCATTTTCATTTCAGATTTGTCCTTTTTTCTTTTTTCTTCCTCCCTCTTTTTCCCTTTCTCTTCCCCCCTTTTTTCTTATTTTTTTTCCATGCTAGTTGTCTCTGAAATTGAACATATTTTCACTGAGTGAGGAATCTGCTGTGCCACAGTAACAGAATATGGATTAATGATACCCTAAGCCCTGTGCTTATAGCAACACAGGCTTTCAGAAAATAAAAAAGCTTTAAACTCTTGAGTATGGATCTAATAATGGCTTTTCCACAAAGTTCTACGAAAACACAGCTGAACTAGATTAAATGATGTGCTTTTTATTTTCGGGGCTGGGGCTTAGCTTGACAATTTTATTCACTGTGCTGTGGTTTCTGTTGGGAAATAGCCCTGGAATCAGCCAGGAGTTCTGGCTGGGAAGTGGCACGGCTCTGAAACAGCACTTGGGGGGTGAGCCCACCCCTTCAGACATGTGATTGAAGTTGTTTGCTGTGGCCCAGCTCCTGCTTCTGTTTAGGATGGAGATAAAGCTCCCATTGATTTTTCGTGGCACCAGAGTTGGCCCAGGCCCCTCCCCAAGTGATGAATTTGCAGCTTGTTCCGCCTGCCCGGCTCCCGTCCCTTTGGCAGGACAGGGAGGATGAGCTTCCAGGGTGTCCTTGCCAAATGGTTCCTACTGACCATGGAGTAATGTACAGCATGGGGCATCTCACAGCTGCTGGAAGTTGTTTAGTCACTCTCTAGAACTCCCTGGAAGGAGGTTGTGGCAAGGTGGGGGTCGGTCTCTTCTCTGGGGGAATAAGTGACGGGACAAGAGGAAACGGCCTCGAGTTGTGCCAGGGGAGGATATCAGGGAAAGTTTCTCCACTAAAGCATGGTTAAGCATTGGAAAAGGCTGCCCAGGGCAGTGGTGGAGTCACCATCCCTAGTAGATGTGGCACTTTGTGGTCTGGTTTGGTGGCCCTGGTGGTTGCTCTAAGGTTGGACTCGATCTCGGGGGTCGTTTCCAACCTTAATGTCTCTGATTTACACCCACACCTCCACAGCCACCAAATCACCAAGGAAAGTTCTCTGAATCACCCCTGGAGAAGCTCCTGTTCTGCCCAGCCCTTGCAGCCCCTTCTCAGGGGTGTGCATTTGGAGATCTGTGTATTCACATTTAGTTTCATTCGGTGGCCTCTGGTGGTGCTGATCTTCCAACCTGTCCCCAGTGGGCAGCACTGGTGGGAGTGGGTTCAGAGGAAAGGGACAGAGCAAGGTTTCCCTTCTGTTTGTAATTCTCTGCCAAGGGATGTCCCAGTTTCTTATGATCACAGTGGGATGAGCGAGGCAGGACAATTCCTGCTGATTTATGAGCACCTCTGTAGGGGAGCATCTCTAATTAGAGTTAACTTTGAATTTATTTTACCTTGCTGAGGCTGTAGTTTGTGTTTTACTGCCAAAGCTTTGCAACCAGACATTTTTGCCCATCTCCAGGAGCAGTGCAGGGAGTCAGCCTGGACACCCCAGTGCCCCCCACCCCAGGGGCCTCCAGGCTGTGTCTGCTCCATCACCACCTCCACCAGCAGCAGCTGAATCATCCCGATGATGGGACCAAGCCTCTCCCAAGAGATGACCCCTCTCTTCCCCCATGGAGCCATCCCCTATTCTCATAGATGAAATATTCTCTCCCTGCTGTGATAACTTGACTCAATTTGGCCCTAAACTCCTCAGCAGGATTTGCAGTTTAACCTGAAAATTTACAAAGATGTTGCTAGCTGCAGGATGCTGGTTTGGAAATAAAATAAACCCTCTGGGAGTGGGTGAGGAGCTGTGCAGGAGCTGTTGCCTTTCTCATCAGCACCACTGTGTGTCACATGCTGTTGGTTTGGAAATGGGTATCCAAAGAGGAAAATCGAGTTTGAATCAGTGCTGGTTTTCAGTCATATCATTGTTTTGCCCCCTGTTGTTACAAAAACTGCCTGAAAGCGATGTCTGTGAAGCAGGAGCTGTTAGAGAAATGGGAGCTGCTTTTCAGGGGGGTTTTTCATTGTGGGACCCCAGAAGGGGAGGATGGCTGGTGTCCTTCCCTCTGCTCTGTGCTCAGAGGCCTCTCTGAAATCACCTTTCCAACCCATGGCCATTTTCCAGGAAAGACTTCCCTTTGAATCTCTAATTTGGCAGGTCCATACTAACGCTGTGGATGTTTTCTGCAGTTGGCCAAAGTGATATTGAGATGTCCAGGGGGCTGAGGGACCAATTTTAGAACAGAATTAAGCCCCAGGGGAGTGGGGGTAACTGGTCTGAAGGGAGGTGTCCTCTGAGGATGCTGGAGCAGGAGTGAAGCCTCCCTGTGCTACCCCAGGAGGTTAAAAGGAAGGGGAAAGGTCTCCTTGTTCTCTTCCTCCTCCTCCTCCTCCCCATGCAGATGGCCCCAGGCAGGTGCAATGGCTGATTTTCTATGTGGAATTGAGCCTGAACTGTTTCACTGTGTCCTCAGTGCCTGAAGAACACGGTTTGGAGCTGGCTGCTTTCCACCTCTAACCAGGAGAGCAGCCTCCACCTTGCCTTTTGTACCTTTCCCATTGATTATTCATGAGGGATGATCCTTGTGGGCCCCTTCCTGCTCAGGATATTCTGATTCAATTACAGAAACTCTTCACTTTCTCCTTTGTTACCATGAACATCCTCTGAAGTCAAGGGAATCACACTGTTGTTTCTAAAAACTGGTCCCCACACACACTTTATTAAAAGAATTCATTTTATAGAAGGGTTTTTCCTTTTCAAAAATAATTGTTAAACATGAATTAGCAGCCAGGACCCAGCACTGCATAGAGCAAAGAGTGGCAGAAAATCCAGTAATAACGTGGTTGCAGTGAGAATGCTTTGGGGCTTTGACCTACCATCCCAAAATAATTTCACTGTGGTGGTAGAAAATTACTCCCAACACCCTACTGGAAAGGGTTTTTTTCAATATTCCCATTGCTGGAATGTCTCCTGTTATATCTTTTACACGAGTAAATCCCATAATTTTCACTGTTAGTTGCTAAGGAACGCACTGTAATGGCTGCTCCAAGTCTTTAGTGGTGAACCCTCATTGCCCTCGAGGGCATTCATTTTATCTTTTGGAGACTAAACTGTCAAGGAAGTCACTCTTTCAAGAACAATTAATAATGAAAACATTTGGGGGGGGTTGCTGAATTCCAAACAAACCAACACTCCCAGGGATTGATCCGTGCATTCAGCACCCAAATGGAAGCATTTCCACAGGGGTATCTAAAGTCTGAGGGCTGATGAGAGTTGATGTGTTTTGAACCTTCTGGAAGTGCAGGAGCCAGAGGGTTTGGGCTGGAAGTGCAGGAGCCAGAGGGTTTGGGCTGGAAGTGCAGGAGCCAGAGGGTTTGGGGTGGAAGTGCAGGAGCCAGAGGGTTTGGGGTTGGAAGTGCAGGAGCCAGAGGGTTTGGGCTGGAAGTGCAGGAGCCAGAGGGTTTGGGCTGGAAGTGCAGGAGCCAGAGGGTTTGGGCTGGGAGTGCAGGCGCCAGCGGGTTTCGGCTGGGAGTGCAGGAGCCAGGGG
>VZTH01014519.1:134317-176218 GCA_013397815.1 Aleadryas rufinucha | reverse complement strand
CTGGAAGTGCAGGAGCCAGAGGGTTTGGGCTGGAAGTGCAGGAGCCAGAGGGTTTGGGGTGGAAGTGCAGGAGCCAGAGGGTTTGGGGTTGGAAGTGCAGGAGCCAGAGGGTTTGGGGTTGGAAGTGCAGGAGCCAGAGGGTTTGGGCTGGAAGTGCAGGAGCCAGAGGGTTTGGGCAGGTTTTTCAGGAGGCAGCTGGGATGGTTGGTGTGCCTGGCTCTGCTCGTCCTCCTCGGGAGGTTTATTTCTCCAAGGTTTTTCCTGTGAGGAGCAGAAACCCAGCCCTGCGTGTTTTCCTGGCTCCTTCCTCATTATGGAGTTTTCCTGTGGAGGAAAAGATCCCTGTGGAGTACAGGGGGTGGGAATTTACAGCATTCGGGGTGCGATCTGCTCACCTGCACTAAGATGAGGAAGCTCCCACACCTGCCCACATTCCCCACTGCAGGAATGCACCCCTGTGCTCCAAGGCTGCTTTGCACCCCAATATTGAAAGAGCCCACTCAACTGTTTCTTGCCCAGGTACCCCTTCTGTTTTTTCAGAACCTGGACTTCAAATCCCCAGATTTTCCCACAGTTTAACTCCCTTTTTCCTGGCCTTTTCATCAGCGCGCTGCCTCCCGTGCACAGTCACAATTCAGAGATAGCACTCCCAGCCAGCCACTGCAGCTTGCTGAGACCAAGGCCCACAAATCTGCTTTAAATCATTACATTTTCTTGGTCTTTCTTACATCTGCAGAAACTGATTTTCTTAACATGACCCAATTTCCCCTGCATCCCCCAGAATGTCATTCCTTTTCCCACTGAAGCCTTGCCGAGCCTCTGTGCACCCAGGCCACACAGAGGGGTTTGTTGTGGTGCCCAGGGGTGGCTCTGTGGCAGCAGCCTGAAACTCTGCAAATAAACATCATTTTGGAGCTGGAATGTCCAGTTCTGCCCACTGCAGAGACCCCATCCTCCCAGGTTTCCCCAGTGCCACTGGGATGTGCCAGCCCTGTTTTCCTCTGTGCCCTGTGACACCCCTGAAGCTGTCAGGTTGTGAGAGCAGGGCACAGCCTGGTCGGGGCATCTCCAATTCTACAGAGACACAAACATTTAAATTGCGTGGTTTCCTGCCAAGTGTCAAATCCCTGATTCCTCCTCCGGTGCCTTTTCAAGGAAAAATGCCATTTATATCCATCTCAGCCCTGCTGTCTTACCCAAAATCAGCCCCTCCACCTGGCAGTGCCCCCAGGACTGGGGTTGGTGTGATCTTAACTCAGGAATGAGCCCATTTATTTGCATTTTTCCCTATGTTCCCACATTCCAGTGTTTCTCCTTTGCTGAAATCCTGAGTGAGCCATGGTCAGGGCAGCCCTCAGTGTCAGAGACCCAGCTCCCAACCTCTGCTCCTTCTCCACAGCCTCTGATGGGTGGAAAACTAGGCTAAGCCTCACGTAAGCTCCTCTTTTTCCCTTCTTTTCCCTTTTCTTTTTTTTTGATGAATAGGACCAACAGGGAGTTTGCAGCAGAGGATAGATCTATAACCTACTTTACTTTCATCTGGGATAGAAGGACCCTGAACTGAGAGCAGAAATGGAGGATTTTTACCTGCTTTGTTTCTCCCCCAGAGTTATAAATAAGCTGAATACATTATTACTTAAAGCAGTGGAAATAATCAGTGCACGTTGTCCTAAAGCTAGGAATCTCCTAAGCCTGCAGTGTTATTTGGGAATTTATTTTGGTTTCTGTCTGGAAAGAGCTCAGGAGAGGGCAGGGAGTGTCGCATGGGGAGGTGTCAGAGCCAGCTGAGGATCACAGGTCACTCACAACACCACAGCTCCTCTTCTGCTTTAGAAATTCGGGGAAAAGCAAGGCACAGACTTGTTATTTTTTTCCCATCTCTCTCCATATTTATTAATTTTGCCTTTAATAAGTAAAATAAATTATATTCAAAATGCAGATATGTATTTTTTTATATCTAGGGGCTGTATTTTTCAAAAGTAAATGTAGATGTAGGGCTTTTTTAAAAAAATGAACACCTAAACATCTTGCAAAAACTGATTTTAGAGTAGCAAACATCTGGAGAGCTGTAGGGTTATGTTTTCATGGCATATCCTAATCACTTTTACTGGTTTGTGTGGCCAGTGGATGGAGAACAGGACAAGAAATCAGGAGGTTGTGTTATTTGCTCAGTTATTTGGATGCTTCTTGTGACACCTCCCCTCCTTGTGATGCCTCTAAACTTCCTGCTCTGTGAATGAAATAATGCTCTTTACCTAGCTGAAGAAATAATTATGATCCTTAGGATGATCCTTAGTGATTCTATATCAACACAAATCAATATTTTCCCTAAATGTGTGGAAACAGCAGTTCCAGGGCTCCCATTCAAGCACAGACTTGGCAAAGGCCAGAGGTGGATTCTGCAGGAAAATTTCTGTTCCTGTTGATGGGATGCAAGGCCAGAGCAGAACAACTTTATACCTGTGGCTCCTTTATCTTGGTTTTGTTTTTTCTTTCTTATTTTCCCTCTGGAAAGCAGAGCCAGGAGTCAGCGCTGGCATGTGGAGGATGGAGGAGCCTTACACGTGTTTGTGGGAAGTTGTCCCGTGTTGGTTTCTGTCAGGAATAAGGACAACTCTTGTTTTAATTAAAAAAAAAAATTGTTTATTACAAAAAAATTAATTGGAAANAGATAGACACAACATAGTCTCTCTTTGGACAAGGACAACCTTGTTCCTTGCTCTCCAAGGACACCCAGGCCGTCCTGGGCCCAAAAATATGTAAACCAACATCTTGGAAAGGGGGGCTGAGCTCAGAGAACTTAGATCAGTAGCTAAAGTTTTAATTGGCAAATTTATGCTTATATGCAAATGGCCCAAACCTATAAAAGTGTGAAGAACTCGTGACTCGTCGTCCATCTCGGGGTCCATTTGGGCAGCAGCCTCTGGGCTCCCCAGGGTGCACCTTTGAAGGCCTTTCCAATAAATATCACCTTTATTCCCTTACTCCTGCTGAGTCTCTGTTTCCAGGTAGCCACTTCAGGCATCAGTTAGGCACGAGAGAGGAACAGAGTGGAAAAATATCAACACTCTGAGACACTGCTGAGCATCAGAATGTGCATCCCCATAGGGAGGCTGAGCCACCAGACACCCTCTGAGGATTGGAATCTCTGTGGGGTGGGTTTTGTTTGGGTTTTTATCAAGTAAATGGAAATTTCCCTCTGAAACTTCCTGCTGAGTGAGCTTGGGTCATGTTATCCAGAGCAGCTGTGGCTGCCCCTGGATCCCTGGCAGTGTCCAAGGCCAGGCTGGACGGGGCTTGGAGCAGCCTGGGATAGTGGAAGGTGTCCCTGCCCACAGGACTGGATGGGCTTTGATGGTTTCTATGACTCAGTGGTTGTATTTTACATTATTCTGGGTCTGAATGTGCATTTCCATCACTGCCCAGAGTAGGAAGGGGCAGCAGAGCCTGTGGGGAGCACGTGAGGCACCTGCAGTGCTCAGACAGCACCTCAGGGAGGGCCGTGCAACACCTCCTGTGCCCGTGGAAGTTCTGCTCTCTGCCCACTGCAAAGTCATCTGTGCTGCAAGAAACTGCAAACAGAGCTGGTTTTTCAGTCTAGGAAAAGATAAAAAACTTCAGAGAGTGAAATAACCCCGTTCGAATCAACCCAAGGGGAAATGTCTGCCCAGATTTTGTAGATTAAAGTAATAAAATTTTCAGAGTCCTCAGCATTTTGTCTCAAGCAGAGGAGCTGCTTCAAAATAAATGTTTGAAATATTTCCTGTAGAAAGAAGGCAAACAGGCAGTTTTTATGAAGTGGAACATGAAGACAAGGGGGATTTTTTTTTAATTTTTTTTTCATAATATAGAGAAGAGTAGTTTGATTTTGGAAAAGGAAAATGGGTGCCTTGCAGGAATTTCTAAAAGTTCCTGTTTCCCTATAGGATTAGTGGTGTGAAGGAAGGCAGAAAAGCAGTGGGGCTGCCTTGCAGCCTGTTCGGGAGCAAGGATCAAATCCCTTGAGAGATGGAATTTTAGCCATGTGGGTACAGAAATCAGTCTGTCTTTAACAGATGGTGGTCAGAAAGACTTGGGAAAATCAAAACAGTCTCAACATGAGAACCCAGATAGAGATGTCTGAGTCCAAGGTGATAGAGAGATAAGTGATGCGAGTGGCAAAGTTGCCCAGGCAGTGCCTTGTTAATGCTCACAGTAATAAAGTCCAAGGAAAAATATTTTCCAGCAGGGATAGGGGTGGGAGGAATGTCAAGACATTTACCTCTAAAACTTCTTTTTCCCTTCTTTTCTCCTCGGTGAAGTAGAAATCCCAGTGAAATTTCTGCTCTAAAGGTCAAATTAGAAAGCTTTCATCCCCAGACTTGTAAACTATTTCTCAAATCAGTGACTCTCAAAATTATTCATTAGAACACTGGCTCTTAAACTAGAATCCTATTAAGCTCTGTATCAAAGGGGTTTTATTCCAGCCCACACAGCTCTCTGTGTAGTCCTGACACACCAGCAAGGACACAGCCTGAAGAACTTTGTGTATGGGTGAAAGGGCTGATGTAAAACCCAGCTTTGAAATCAGGTGCAGTTTGACAGAGACAGTGTTTGGGGATGGTGGGGCCATAAATACCAGCAGGGAAATCTTGTCTGTTGTGGGTGCCAGCTAAGAGCTTCCAGCCTTCCTTCCAACCAGCGTCCTCTCACATCTGAAATGGGTTGGGGTGCACTGGTTGGAAGGAAGACCAAGACTTCCAAGACTCCAAGACTGATTTTATATTTTTATATTTTAATATATTTTTTAATGTTTTAAATTCGCGCAGTCTGTAGACAGCAGCCAGCAGAGTGGGATTATCCCGTGGGCAGCCATGCCCATGCCTTCCCTGCCCCTCTGGTTGTGTGTTTTGCCCAGGACACGAACGTGGGATCTGTTGCATGTGGAGAGTTGTGCAAACAGGATGAGAACAGTCAGGAGAGGGTATCCCAAAATCCCTTAGTAGGAGGTTCTTACTTCAGTCTGAGCCAGGAGGATTTGGCCACTCCTTCTGTCAGTTCTTTTGTTGGAGATGTCCTTGCCAGCCTAATCAAATTCCATTGGGATGAGTCATGTGCTCTTTGATAAAAGGAATAATCTCACTGGCTTCAATTCAAGGACTGGATATGATCTTAAACATCACCCTAAATTTTAGATTGCTGGGATTATCTAAAAATTATAGAAGGAGTTGGAGAAGGCAAAGCCCATTATGATCTGTAAATCTCTTTAAGTCGTGCTCAGAAATTGGCTTTGTGTGTCTTGGCTGTGTCTGGGTACCCAAGGGGATTGGGCATTTCACACATAAAAAAGGAAATTACACCTTACCTATATTATTATTTCCTTTTGTATGGGTGCTTTAAAGTTCATTTAATATTAGTAAAGGTGGTGTTTTGTCCACTCCAGAATACCCCAAATTTCCAGTGAGCATGCATTAGCCTTCTAATTTATCAGCTCCTAAATTATCAGATTAATTTTTAACCATTCAATTTTTCTGTGTTCAAAGCACAAGCAAGTCTCAAGGGTGAAATACCAACCACAACCTCCCATAAAATATAAACAGGCTAAAAGAACTCCTGAAGTGCTGATCCAAGGATTTGTTGCTTGTCTAAGTGAAGAATGAGTGTCCTAACCAAAGACTTATTTTTAGCACAGCTGGAATGACACTAAGGGAGTGCTAATTCCCAGTAATTCTCAGTTTGATGCACAGATGTGTGGATATCACCCACCCTTGTCCCTCCTGTGCTGCTCCTGGGCAGAAACTCTGCATTCCCTCTGTCAAGGTTCACTGGATATCTCACTCTGGAGGAATAATGATCCATAGGGATGCAGGCCCTGTGCTTTGGAGGCTCTTTGCTGTTATCACCAACTCAGTTGAGTGATACCACTGATGTGTTATCAAATTTGCTTTACAGAAGTCTCTGGAGGAAGACTTTTAAGTAAAACCCACTAACATCTTTATTTTTCCAAGCCTATTAGCCACGTTTTTCTTTGGCAATTAAAACCCAGTGATGTATAAAGCAGTGATTGATGTGTGTACATTTTTTCTGGAATACAATAGAAGCAGAAATAGTTCCATACCAGTTCAACAGGAATAATAGGTGAAAATAGCACTGACACTGCTTTTCTAATGATTAGGAAAAACCCAGAACTGTGATGACAAAGGGCTCACTAATGGTGAGCTTTTGACAGCGTGTCATTCAAGGCGTTGCACAGCAGAGCTGCCTCCCACATGATACAGTCACAGAAATTGCCTTTCTAAAGGACATGCAGACACCTGCCACCACCAATCTGCATCACTGACTCTTCATCTAATTTCCTATAATATTTTTTGGGTGGTTTTTAATAGCTCTTGCACAGAGGGGTCTCTCCTAATTGCAGAAGCAGCGTAATTACGAAGCATTTTGCATTCTAAAAATAGGCACGTGTGGAAGAAATTAAAGCAAAGCATGGAAAGCCTCCTCGGGCAAACAAAGCCAGCAAGACAGAGCTCAGCTTTCACAAAAAATAGGCATCTCTGTCACATCCCCAGTGCCCTGAGACTGGCAGGCTCCTGAGGGGAGTCTTGGCGCTCCCGTTGGGTTTCCAGGGCGTGCTGAGTTCAGGAATTCTGTTATTTCCATTATTTCTGTTATTGTTGCAGCCAGTAATGGGAACCAAGGGGGGCTGTGTAGCTGCTCTTCTGGGGTGGAAGTCTCACTGCTGGGACAATCAGTGGAGCTAGAACTGATAAGGGATGTAAATACAGAAATCTGAGGCCACATCTTACACTGTCCCCCCCAGCAGGAGCTGATGTGTCCTTGTTTGTTTGCCCATCCTTCGATGCCATCTGGGAAATATTTCTTTAAAACTTTGATTTCTGTGCTTGCCTGGGAGTCACTTAGAAAAGGAATTGCCACATTTCATAAAGCACAAACCCTAGTAGGTCTTAAGAAAGGAGAAAAGGCTGCAGTCCTTTTGTTTTGCTTGTAATTGAATCTTTGCTATAAAGACTGATTTTTGTAGGCAAAATTTGGGGAAGTTCTTCACAACTCTGGACAACTTGGGAAATTGTTGCTGTGCAAAGCCATATGGGTTTGATTAAAGTTCCCAAATGTCATTTACTGAAACAAACTACCCAGTCTTGAGGGGCTTTGGCTCATTTCAGAGTGCTTAAACTTTTATTAAACCCCATTGGAGGCTTTGGAAGGAGGTCATTCCATACAAAAATACCCTGCCCGAAGTGAGAAGCTGGTGGGCTGACAGCTGCTGCTGGCACCTCCTGGGCTTCTGAGCGTTTCTGGGGGAATAGGGGTCTGTGACAGACTGGCACCACTTCCCAGTACCTGCCAAAGTTGTGGCACTAAACATTAAAGCAGGGTTTTAATGGAGGCTACAGAAAAATCTCATTATGCCAGAAAAGCCATTCAAGGCCCCATTACAGGGTGGGTGTTGGTGTGTGCATTGCACTCCAGTGCATTTCAGAAGCAGATGTCAGGCTTCTGTGCAAATATTAGCTAATTAAGCCTCTTCTGAGAGACACAGTTGAAGTACTTGTCCTTAGAGATGTGCAAACTTTGTCACCGAGAACTGAAGTGACTTTCCCAAAGTCATGGGGCTGCTTTTAAATACATCCAGCTGAAATTAAATAATGCATGCACCTTTCTGCTTCTGTGGGTCTGTTCAGCTCGGTTTAGAATTGATACTGTCCACAAAGTGTTTAAAAGGCACCTTAACTCATTCATTAAATAAGGTGTGAGTAGCTGTTACTCACAATAACCTGTCTGCACTCCTGTTACGCTGTTGTATTCTCCTCTTGAAATCGTTACCAATTGCTAATTACTAATCCTTCTCTAATGCTGGGGTTACTGGAGCTTACACAATATTTTTCTGTGTTCATTGGAGCCCTTGGGTTGGTATTGTGAGAATTGTTGGCAGGACATTGATCCCCAGAATTGCCAAGTGTTAATGTTTTCTTCCTCAGTTTTTCCTTTTAATCTGATGAGTCTGTGGGTTTGTTTGTTGGGTTTGGGGGTTTTTACTGGCAAATAAAACCCAAAATCCTCCTCTGCTACCCAGGGTTTTTAGGTTTGAGGACAAAGTGAAGTGGAATTTGATGGTGTTGTCAGGGCAGTCAGAGCTGAACCATCCACTCTGCAATTCAAAGATTACAAGGTGGTGTCTAAATGAAGCTTCTCACCAACAAAATCTTCTTGATATTATTGTTCATTCCAGTTTAGGTGTTGCAGAAAGAAATGGCTGGGCTTCAGACAGCAAGGGCATAATCAGCCTGATGGCTTTGATGAGGCCTTAGCCTTTCTTATAATCATCTTAATGTCGTTGTTTCACTCAGAGCCAGATTTGAAGCGCTTGCGTGAGGCCTTTCAGAGCTCACTCCCAAAGCTGGTGGTTTGCACTACAAGCAGTGGTGACGAATGCTCTGCTTTGTTTGCTGCCTCCAGTTGATTCTGACCATTCTTGCAGCATTTCCTAGATGTTCATCCAAGCAGAGTCTGCTTTTCCTGGTAGCAATCCTTTTCTTGTCAATATTGATGTAAAAAATAGCACATTTATTCCTGCAGGCATTATTTTGGCTTTAGGCTATTGCTCCTCCTGCAGCTGTCCTCAGAGAGGATGGGATCCAGCCTTGTGCCCGTGTGCAGTCAAAATACATAAAAATCTGTGCACTGGCAGGTGGCCAGAGGAATGTTACAGTGGTTCCTGTAAAATAAATTTTAAAAATCTTGTAAATTTTGTACAATTTAGGAATGAAAATTATATCTCTCTAATTGATAATTTCTTTTGCTGTTTTCCTTTTGTCCTAAGCCAGAAAAGAAGGAGAGAAAGGCCAATAAAAGGTTTCTTCCCTAAAAATGGAAATGGGGCAGTGACAACTTTGGATTTTATTTAATTATTTTTTAAGTATGTGTGCAGAAAACATTTTTAAGAGGGGATAAAAATCAAGGCTCAGTTTTCCATGCTTGTACTCTTATAATGATGTTCCTACCAGTTCCTGCTGATAAATATTTATCACCTCTGTGTTTTGTCTGGTTCCCAACTGCACTGACAACAGGTTTGTAATTGCCAAACCAAGGCTCAGCTACTCTGGAAACAAGGAAAAAAAAAGAAAATTGAAATGCAGGAGATTGTTAAAGATCAGAGGCTGCCAAAGTGATTCCATGTCTTGGTGCTCTCACAAAGCAGCTGCTGGTGACAATCCTGGTGCCACTGCTCAGCTCAGAGTCACCTCCTCACTTCATTGCAAGTCTCTTGAATTCAGTGTGCAGGGAGAGCAGAGGGAGTTGTATTTTTGCTGTGCATGGGCCCTGAGGAGAGGAAAAAAGAGAGGTGGAAGGAGGAATTTAATTTAATTAAAGTGCTCTGTGGCTTTACATGCAGCTGGTACAAGAGACTTCCTTGTGGGAAAGGAAGAGTCTCCACACACGGGCTGGGAGGGCATCAGCAGCCAGGCTCCTGCAGGGAAACAGGCTGGGGTGGGATCTAATTGGTTATTTAAGGCAGTAATTCTTCCTAAATTCGTACAACAAAACTCCCCCAGCATTACAAGTGCTGGAATTTTCTCTGGGTGTGTCTTCTGCTGTGGGTGAATCAGCACCTTCTCGCCCTCTCCAGCCTGGGGAGGCATTTCCTCATCCTTTTGCTGATGCTCCTCAGCCTCCTGCTGCCTCACATCCCACCCAGATCCCACCAGCCCACCCTCCAAGCTGATGTGTGCTTTATTTCATCATTTTCCTTTTGTGCTCCTCGTGAGGAGAAGCCTTTGAGCACCCTTTAACTGAGTTCTCTTTCTCCTGGCAGACCTTGAGAACTTCAAGACCAGAACGAGGAGCACGGTGTCCGTCCGCCAGGGCCAGGGCATGGTGCTGCTCTGTGGGCCCCCACCCCATTCTGGAGGTAAGGAGCTTTCCTTCTCTTGATTTCAGTGTTTGGCAATGAATTGTGACGTTTCCATTGTCAGGGAAGAGAACTCTCAGGATTTTCAGGAAGTTTGGAGCAGTCACCTGCAAGGAGAGGGCTGTGACAGGGCCAGCCTGACTGAGAGGGTCGTGCTGGGTGGTCCTGGTGACTGGGGAAGCTCCAGCTGGGGGTAAATTCAGAGAAAGAGCATTTTACTACATCTGAGTGTAAACTTCAGAGATGAACTGATGGAAACTAAAGCAGTGTGTTCATGTACAAAAGAGGTGGCCAAGATCTTGTGCAACCTTTCTGTTTTGTGGCCTGGGTGTGTCTTCTGCTAAAAAGTTGTAGATTGCTGACAGAGCCACTTTTGTGCATCATCTTTTTGTTATTATTTATTTTTTTCAAACACTATTGGCACTTTTTTTGTCTCCTGGGTGCTCAGGATGCATCCAGATCTCACAGGGTGCTGTTCGCTTCAAAGAGGGTGACATGAATGTTTAGAAAATACCAAACAATTCTTTCAGTTTAGCACAAACTTGTTTTAAACGTGCCGGTTCGTGGCTTCCTGAGCGTGTGTGTTGCACTGTTGTGTTTAAATTGTGTTGGAGAGGGAGTGGTTCTGTCAGAATTCCTGCTGACTGCCCTGGGTGTGCCCCACAAGCTCCATGTGTGTGTCCCTCCCCACCAGGATCCACAACCAGCCACTGCAGCTGGCTCCTTCATCGGGGGGCTGCTTGCTCCGTCAAAATAGGCAGAACATCTTCCTCAGATCCATGTCCCTTTTAAAGGAATTTGCAATCTGCTTTGAAATCTGTCTGGTCTCATCAGCTGGATGGAAATTGCCTGGTGGACCCTGTGCTGTTAGGCTGAGCTTATTGCTCAGATAGGAGCAGACAGGGGCTGGAGGAGCTCCTGGGCTCACATCTGACCAGCTGACAGAGCTGCCCACGGACCTTGTCCCACTGGGGCCCTTTCCCAGCCAGCAGGACTGACCCCATGGCACTGCCTGCTTCTGGGGACACCCCTGGCCAGCAGTGCTGCCTCCCATTCCTCCAAGGCAGGTGGCCAAGAGAGGGACACAGGGACTGCAGGAATTGTGCACGTTTGTCTCCTCAGCACAGCCCTGCCCTGCAGTGGCTGAGAGGTTCCTGTTTTGCCATAAGAAATCCTTGCAGGGTGAGCACCGTGTGTGGAGATGGGGCAGCTGGAGGGGATGTGAGCAGTGAGAAGGGAATTGTAGTTCAGGTGGTTCAGGAGAAGGTTTGGTCTGGGTTTATTTACTGATGGTACAAAAAACTACCTTCCCTGAAGGTGCTGGTGTCATTTCCAGGGTGGGTTCATTAACAGGGACGGAGCCTCGTGTGCTGACCGGGAGGTGAGAACGTTTCTGGTGCCCAGAGGGCAATAATTCCCCTCAGTCGTTTGGGTGATGAGAGGTGACTTCTCCTATGAACACCATTCATGACCTGCCCTGTTGCAGCTGGAAAATTCTCTTAATTGTAGCCAGAGCCACAATTAGTCTAAACTGACACTATCAAGCTCTGTAACCGAGCTGGGCTGGCGTTACTGCGCCTGTTGTTTTCTGGCCTGCACAGAAAGCATTCACAGGAAACTCAAAACAGCTTCATTCAGACCACTTGTTCTGCAGGAATTAATCTGCTCTGTGGCAACATTTTCTTTTATTTTTCCTTCCTCCCAAGGTTAGAAATAAGATGAGTTTTAAAAGTCACAAGTGCAAATTAACGCTTTTTGGTGATCATTGTGTTTCCATCAGCCAACTGTGCTCGAAGCTCTTGGCTCTGTCGCAGCCACTGCACAATCCCAGAGCCTTCTCCTGCTCAGCCCTGGGCAGAGGGAGGTTCAGGAGGAATATCAGGTGTCAGTGGGAAGCTGCAGCTCATCGGAAGCCGCCGTGTTCCGTGGGCAGCCCCGTCCCCAGGGCCCCGGCAGTGTTGACAAAGCAGAGCTGTAGAGATCAGCTCCTTCCAGTCCCCCAGTGTAACATTGCAAGTGTTTAATGTTGTGGTGCAACAGGAAAAAACTGTTCAGCTCAGAAGTGAAAAATAATCCAGCTCGCTGGAAGTGTGAGTGGCATTAAGAGGAGAAAATGCAATTACTTATTTTAGAATCTGATTAGGGCAGCGAACCCAACTTCATCATCCTTGCAAAAAGTGCCTGATGGCACTAATGACCAGTGCTGAAATACAGGACTAACTGTGGGAAAAAATACACTTTCATATTATTTCTTTTTTACTTTAGTTTCATATGGGCATTGAAAATGAAATCTGAAAAAAGTAATTTAAAAAAGCAAAACTATTCAATCTGAGAATTGCTGTTGCTCTGCTGATGAGGGTATTCACTGGAATAGTAGAAGCCTGAAAAAACCATCCTGGCCAGGTGCTAAGATTTGAGAAAAGAAAAATAGTAAATTAGAAGGGAATTATTTCCTGTCAGCCATTGTGTCACTGGTTGTCTTGGGCTTAAAAATTGTGGCTTTATTAAAAAGATGCTGATCAGCATCCAGACCATTCACCTTTCAGCTGTAGTTCATGCTGATACTTTGCCACTTGGAAATATCCATTTTTCGAGGAGCTGTCAGCTAAAAGTGAAGTAATGTTGGCCTACATACATTAGTTGTTGAGGCTTTCTTTTTATTTTTTCTTCTTAATGACGCCCAATAAAGAGCTTCCTACTGTTCAAATGTTACAGGAAATTCATCCTGAAAATGAGCCCAAATGATGAACAAGTCTTTTCAGCATCAACAAATGGGCTGTGTACAGCTCGCACAGAACAATCTGGGCATTGCCGTGCATTGTCCCAGTCTGTGGTTTGAAATGAGCTGGAAATTCAGCACATGGATCTCAGCTCCCCCCAGACCCCAAATGGGAATGGACCGCGTGCTCCGTGCGGCGCGGCGGCGGCGGGGAGCCGCTGTTTGTCAGGTCACTGCCTTGTGCTGGTACATTTTGTTAAGCAGCATAACGATGTGATGGCCTCCTCTGATGAAGTGCATGCTGAGTGCTGGAGATTTGGAAAATAAATGTTCATCTGCAGCTCGGGAAGTGGCTGGGCTGGAAAGCGGAATAAATGCAAATCAAACATTTGCTTCTGTCACGTTTTCTGCGCCTGCAGCCGCGGATTCCCAAACCCCCGAGGCCGGTCCTGCCGTATCGATGACCCCTTTGTCTGTTGGAAGTTCCAGTTCTTTTCCTTCTTTTTTACCTTCTCCATTTGTTCCTAGCAGACTGGTAGAAACCTGCCTGGGTTGTTAGGATTTTTCTGAGATAGTTACCCTGCATGTGAAGGGTGTTCCCTCATTATTTCTGCGGCTTGTTCAATCAAAAGCCCAGCGATGGTTGTGTGTCCACCACTCCACCCTGAAACTCCACAGAAGAAATCGCTGAAGAGTAAACATTGCTCTGGGAACGAGGCACCAGGGCCTGTGTGTAGCAGCATGAGGAGCTGCTGTAGGTGTTTAAGTGGACAAGAGGAAACAGTCAAAAATCCTAAAAGTCGGTGTGTAGCTCAAATTTGGCTTTGGTGTTGGTGCAGAACACCAGGGGCCTCATCGTGGCCACAGCAGGAACTGGGCACTCCCCAGTGATGGAGCCACAGAAATGGGTTTGGACATGGGAGGGACATCAAAGAGTTTCTGTGACTTTTTTGTTGAGACTCATTAAGGTACCTCAGCCTGTCCTAGGGTGAGCTCCAGAACCTGGATACCAGAAAAAGCTCTCCTGCTTCATATTTCCAAAGCCCTGTGAGATCAACCATTGAGTCACAGAATGGTTTGGGTAGGAAGGGACCTTAAATCCCATCCATCCTCACCCCCTGCCATGGCAGGGACCCCTTCCACTGTCCCAGGCTGCTCCAAGCCCCGTCCCGCCTGGCCTTGGACACTGCCAGGGATCCAGGGGCAGCCACAGCGTCTCTGGGCACCCTGTGCCAGGGCCTCCCCACCCTCACAGGGAACAATTCCTTCCCAATATCCCACCTATCCCTGCCCTCTGGCAGTCCTCCGGGTGGGCTGTCACAAGAGCAGACGGGAAGAAACCCTTCCCTTGACCATCTGGAGCATTTCAAGCTAAAATAGGAAAAATATCACCAGAACAGGCTTTGGTTTTTCATTCTGTTGCATTTTTAAGCCATTTAGAAACCGGAAACCATTTCAAAGTGTACAGTAGTGTTCCAGTTAAGCTCTTGGTGGAAATGTTTTCCTTCTGAGGAGCTTTGCAGGGGGAAACAAGTTACCTTTCCTTGTTTGCTTTTTTCGGTTTTGTTAATCAAATTTGGCAAGATACATTTCTTGTTGAGATAAACCTAATTGAAACAAACAAACAAAAAGCTCCAAAATCCAAAGCAAACACTCGTTTGTGTTTCTCAGGGCTCTGAATCTAAGCTGTGCTCTAAAGGGGATATGCCTGGGAAGTATTTGGAGGTCGCTGTCCTTTTAACTTTATCTCCAAATTTTAAGATAACATATTGTTTTGTGCCAAATAGTTCTTTTCATTGAAGTTTGTGGGAGCTGAGTCCTTTAGCTGCCACTTTATTAGATTTATTTGATAGTCAGGGCGGGGTTAGTTAATATTTTAACAACTACAGTCTTCCAATTCCTTCTAACATCCCTGGCATTTCATTGTGAGTCCAGAGGCTAAAAAAATACAGTCCTGGAAAGTATTTTCTACTGACAGGCTGGTAGCACACCCCTCCTCATGCAGAACAAACGGGTCTGTAAATCCTTCCCCTCCCTTCTTTGGGAAGATAAATTAACTTGTCTTTAGGATTTCTCTCACACCCCCCCTCCTGTGAGTTTCTCGTGGTTCATCTTTAGAAAGATCTATAACCATGTTCTCATGACATTTGCCTTCCAGCCCTCGTGGGAAAAGCCTGTGGAGATGGAGCTCTCTCCAAGTGCAGTGAGAAATGCTGAATGCACACAGAGGACTGGCGAAAATGATCTCTCAATTACTTGATTGTTTGAATTCCGTGTTCTGTTGCATTCCCTGGAGGTGTGTCCTGTTCCGAGACCCCTCTGCGCTTCGCTCATTCCACCCCTCACCACAGCTGCAGCGCATTTATTCTCACTCCTAATCTATCTCAATAATCTGGGCAAGAAATAAACCAGCTGATGGCTTTTTTTAGATAACAAAGTGCTCAGCTAGGCAGATGGGAACCCACTGGTGTTCCTACAGGATGTGTCTTCTGCCACTTGCTGAGGGCCTCAAAGTTCCTGCTGGCCCTGGAGCTGAACCTTCCCACCACGACTTCTCTCCCTGGACCTCAATTCCTCAGACTCCTTGTCCCTCTGCTCCTTTCTGACCTTCCTGGGCATCTGGGAGCTGTGTCCCCTTGAGTGAACATAGGCAGGATTTCAAGGAAGATCAGTTTTCTGGCTCTGCAGTGCCCACGTTCTCAATGCACTTGGAAAATTCCATCTTCCCAAAGAGGAGGAGATTCATTAAAGCTCAGTTGTTCCCATAATTCGTTCCTCTCTGATGCCATCACTCCTGATGGAAGCACAGCCATGGATGGGAACACATCCGTGTCTGTGAGCTGAGCCATTGACAGAGAATTATTCCCCCATCTTTTCACAGGTTGGGTGCATTCAGGTTTTCTCATTCTCTCCTTCCTTTTTTTCCCTGCCACTATCCAGGAGAACTTTTAGTTCTGTTGCACAGCTTAATCAAGTAGAACTAACAAAATTTTAACATGTGACAGAGGAGATGGCAATTCTGATTCCATCTCAATCTCAGCCTTTCATGCTGTAGTGAAGTGTGGACACCAGGCATGTTTGCAGAAAGCACTTTACTGATTACAGTGCTGCCGAAACCACTTCTGGGCACAGAAATCATTAGTGCTGCTCACTTGTCCGCTCACTTTTTCACTCCTTTCGTTAGGATTTTTTTAAAGGGATGATGGACACTTCATGGGCTGGGAACTGTGAGGATGTTTTGGCTTTCAGGGTGGCTGATGGCCTCCATGGGATGAGTGGTTTGAGGGGTTTGTCTCGTAAATAATCTGTCCCACAAATTGTGTCTGGTATTCCCTCGTGTTTGTACAGCCCCCACCACGCAGTGCAAGGACGAAGGGGAGCAAACCTGGGGAAAATCAGACCAGTGCAGGAGGAAAAAGGCAATTATCAGGCATTTTTATACCGTGAGAGGACCAGCGAATGGGGCGTAGCAGGAATCCTGGAGCATTTCATGGCCTCACTCCACTACAGTAACCTTAATATTCAGCCTTTATTCTCCTGTTTCTTTCAGTGTGGGATGCCCAGAGCTTTTGAGAAATGGGAATTTTACAGAACCTGTGTTGCCAGGATGGGGCAGTTCCCCCTTGCCAGGCAGGTTGTCAGAGGGCTGAGCTACCCCTGTTACTCCTTATTGAGGGATTGATGGTTTCTTCTCTTTCTCTCCTGTCTTAATGTCTTTGGAGACCTTTGCTGCTTGGTGAGACTCGGTTCCAATTAGTGAGAAGCTAATTTAGAGAGGAGTCTGGCACACATGGGTGGGCACCTTGGTTGTAAAAGTTCCATTTCTCCAGGAAACCGAGCAAAAAATCTGCTAAGCTGGTTGGAAGTTGGTTCAACTATTTGTCACAATGCTGCAGGGTCACTGAGCAGCCTGTCATGGATCACTCCCAAGGCTGGAGGGAAAATATGAGCAGGTGAACTCTCTCATGGGGCTGAGAAAAGCCAAGAAAAAAGAAGCAGGGAAATATTTTTCCATTAGGGACCAGTCAATGGTGCATTTGACAGATTTGACTGTGATGTTGGGTTGGTGGTGGCAGACCTGGAGCATCAGGAGGTGTTGCAAACCTGCCTGGACTGTGGGGCAGGAGTTAAACCTTGCTGTCCATGGATGGCTCTGCCTGCAGGATGTGGGGAAGGACAGAGGGGAGGCTCAGTTCCCAAACAAGCAGGAAAATGCCCCAGCGAGGAGGTGTTCCCATGAGCTGGGGCTCCACAGCTCGCAGGTGTCTTTCCTGGAATGGGAACACGTAAAATTCCAGCAGGATTCCCTAGGTATTCCTAGGAGAGGGATGCAGGGGGAGTGCTGGAGATGTGTGGGAGGTGGAGGAGACCATGAGGAAAGCAAAGGGTGCAGCATCAAAAATATCTGAATCTGTTGCCAGTTTTTCTTCTTCATAGTGATTGCCACTCAATGTCCCCCAACAGCAGGAGAATTCCCATGTCCAAAGTGTCAACATCCTAAAAGTGTTTTCCAGAGCATGAACAGTTTGAGCCCAAAAAGCCTCTGAGTGATTTATCTCAGGCCAAGATCCAGAAAACAACTTCCCAAAACTTCCAGTTCCTACAGTGTGTCTCCAAGGCAAGCTCACTGCTCCTGAAAGCTGGATCTGAGCAGCCTGGCAGCATTTCTGCCAAAAAATTCCCTCAAAATTCAGCCCAAGTTTCACTCCAGGTGTCTCTTTCCACAGCAGCATCCCAGGGAGTAGGTGAGTCACACACTGGGTTTCTGTAATTCATCTGTGTCTGGTTCCATGTGATGGAGATTATTACAGTTCAGCAAAAATGGGGTTCATTAAACTTAAAATCAGGCATATGAAACTCTCATTTAAATAAAAAGTGATTGAGAATGGTAGCTTCCATTTAAAGTGCATCTCCCATCATTTATTTTTTATGCTCTGCCACAGTCACCGTTTAAATTATTAAAAGCAAGAAGTAAAAAGCTTCTCAGGAGATAGAAATGGATTAGATTAAAACTAATCTGACATAATCCTTTCTCTAAAACTGCTGATTCAGTTTGTGCACAAGTTTATCAACATATTTGAGGATAAGGGATAAGGATAAATTCTCCTCTAATTTGGCAGTGCTATGGCTTGATATTTCTGACAGCACAGGGAGCATGCAGAGCTCTCTTAATTGAGAGATTTATGAAATCACAAATATTTCCTACAGCACAAATGCCAAGCTCGTTATAGATTTACACTAATTTAAGCACCTGAGTTGGCAAATGTGATCTGCCTCATTTCTGAGATGAATTTTGAGGTGCAAAAATAGGGGCCCAGTCAAGAACAGATGTTGGCCACGGGAGTTGAGACGCAGATTTTCAGCTGGCACGTGTCACTTGTCACCTGCAGAGCCAGCACCCCCCACCAGCCCCCCAGCATTCCCAGTTTGTGCCCCAAGGGGGTGTCACGGACACAGGAGGGTGTCTGGGGTCTGTAACACACAGAGCTGGAAGGGAAGAGGCTCAGCCCTCCAGTAAAGACCTTGGAAACAGAGAAATAATAAGGAACATGATGTTAATGGATTTTTTATTTATCAGTGACAGCTCGTGACATCTTTAAAAAGAAATCATCTGCGAGCCAGTCGTGTGGTTTATTCCCTGTTTGGTTGCAGTCAGCACTAAATGAAGATTGAAATGGGACTGAGAGGGGGTAGAGCTGGCAGGGTTTGGCTAAAGATGAGTGAAATCTGTCGTCTGACAGAACCCAGTCAATAGCATTTATCGAGAGTTGTAACATCTTGTGATGTCTTTATGAAATAAATTAGAGATCAGAGTCCTGCTCCCAGGCTCTGCTAACCCTTTCCCTCCAAACCCAGCTCTGCTGGCCCCTGCAAAGCCCTTGGCAGCAGCCAGGGATGCAGAACACACACAGCTGACACAAGCACAGCAATGATGGATCAGATTTGGGGTTCCAGACCCCTGGGTGCACTCTCTGCTTCGTTCAAGTCAATAGTCCTGGCTGTGGGAGCCCCCATTCCTGTGGGGCTGATGTTTTGCTGTTGAAAAAGCAGTGGGGATATTGTTTTGAGCATTTTCTGTTACCTCATGCACATGAAGTGCCTAAAAGTGCAACCATGATGTTTTTCAATGCTATGATAGATGTGCAGCCATGATGGTGTTTTCAGCTGGTAGATATCACAGCACTTTATCTAAACCTGTTTATCTATCAAATATGTGAAGAGAATGTTGATTTCCTGTGTACCACAGGCAAGTGCCCTCCAGGCCATACCTCCCTCAGGCTGTTTGGGCAGATATTTCTGAGCTGATCATAATTTTAATTCATTGCAGTAAGAAAATTCTCTGCAACCAACTTTTAATTTTTTTTTTGGTTAGAGGTTTGATCTAATCTCCTACAGCTACAGTAAGAGGCTGATCAAAGGTAGTGAAAGCTGGTATTAAAGGATTAGCTGGGTCACATTGAAATATTTTTTAAAACAAGCCCAAGGACCTTTAGCTTTTGTGAAGCAAGTGCACACACAAGAAAGGATTTTTAGGCTAACTCTCTGTGACTTTAAACAGAAAACAAACTGATGGATTAAATCTGTGAGTCATTCCTTCAGGTGATGTGTGTAGCACTTTATGTAACACAAGCCTGGAGAATATCAGCAGTGACTGAATCTCTCGCAGCACAAATACGGAGCAGAATTTAAATTCAGTGTAGGCATCAGTTGTGCACGTGCCCAGCTTCCTGTGTTTTTATTCTCTTTTGATGATTGCTTATAAGTAATTAGCAGCTTCAGCCCAGCCTCCTTTTATCTTTTTCCCTGGCTGATCTCTCCTGTCTCTCCAGTTTCCATTTGCTGCTGCCAGTCCCTGTCCCAGGGGTGCTTTATCTCTGGCTGTCAGGTGAAGATGAGTTTCTTTGGAAAGATGGTGATGCCACTCTCTGGACCATATCAAGCTATTACTCCTTTTTTTATTACCAGAATTTCCTCACGGAAATGAACTTAGAGAGAGAGAGAATCACCCAGCTGATCACTGCTGGGGTGAGCCTGGCTCCAAAAACTTCAGTTTAAACGAGAAGTGCTGGAAAGTGGCATCAAATCCAATCCTGGGTGAGGTTCACCCTTTCCAGTAAACACCAAACCTGCTTCAGGAGGGATCAGGATGATGAGTATGGGTTGGGTTGGTGGGTGGGTTTTCTTTCCAGGCAAGACTGGGCTGAGCTGTAAATGTCTGTAAGACGAGTTTTAAAGTTTTCAGACAAAACCCCATCGAGTTTCTCCCCAGACCTGCCAGGCTGTGCTCCATGGGAGGGTGCCTGTGCCCAGCAGATGCTGTTGAAATAGTTTTGGTGTTTAGCTGGCGTAAATGCCCCAATGCAGGACTCCATCCCATAACATTTTCTCTTCAGCACAGACAAAGATTGCTGTTGATTTTTGTCCCTTCAGGCTCAGGCTGCCCCATGGCAGAGTGCAATCCTCGTTAGTGCTCACCCACCATTGACTGGGGCTGCAGGCTGCTGGGGAGAGATAAGGCAGGCCAGCTGTGTACAGCCAGCAAACACTCAACTGGTGCACAGATACACAAGCTGGAGATGCAGCAGATACAGGGAATTATTGATTAGGCTTCAGGTAATGAAGACCTGTTGCCCTTTTAATTACCCAGACCTGAAGCTCTACATACTGGGCAGTCAAGGGGCTGGGAGGCAAACACAGCTCTGAAAATTGCTGTGAGAATGAATCTAACTCAGAAATTGGGTAAATTGTACATTTTTCTCATTCTTATAAACTTCTGACAGCACATTTCTCTGTTGCCTGGCTGCTGAGCAACTGTGTCCTCAGATTTGGCATAGCTGAGGGTTCATCCAAAAGTGTTTTATTAACCTCAGATTAATCTTGTTCATTATTTATCATTCCTTTTATTAAAGCCTGCATCTGAGCCCCAGAGCCGTGGTGTGATGTAGCTGGGCAGCAGAGCTCAGACTCAAAGGGAGAATTACCAGGAGATGCTTTTGTCCAGGTTGATTTCCTTAAACTGTTCTGCAATTATTTAAGACTGGGAGATGAAAAATGGATGCAGTGTGCTGGCAGGGCAGTGGAATGGTCTGTAGGCCCACAAAAAAGGGCCAGTGCATAATTCATGTAGCTTTAACATTCAAATAAAACTGTGAAGGAGAAAAATGGTCAAAAACTCCAGGAATTGCAGAGGACTGGTGTGTGCGGAGAGGAGCCTCGGAGGGCTGGGCAGGGCCATGAACATGGAGTGTTGTGCCAGGGATTTGTCTTTCCCAGATAATCCCCTTTTCCCTTTCCCCAGGGCACTCTGGCAGGGTGTTGTGGCACTTGGAGCCTCCTTTCCTGCTCACATTTTGTGATTCATGGGGTTATGGGTGTTGATTGCTCAATCAAATCTCAGTGAAATTTGAAATGATGAAATCTGAATTATGAATATCCCCTACAAGCAGTTGGCAGATTTTAACCAGCACATTGAGAATACAGAACAGGGAGTTCACAGGACACCCATCAGATAATCAGTTCAGCTTTAGCATTGCCCAAATTTGCTGTAACCTTCAAAACACCCTGTAAATGGCACTTAAAAGAAATTTGAACACTGAGGAATGGAGGCAAACAGAGAAAAAAAAAAAAAAAAAAAGAGAAGCCTGCAAATTATCCACCAAAATTCAGCTTTTCATGAAGTTTATACCACAACAAGGGGTATGGCTGGGGGGTTGTACAACAAAATGTTATTATAGCATTTGGATATATGAAACAAAGAGCAGGTGGGAATGTTTGGCACAGGAACACACCCAGAGCCAAGAAATTTGTCTGTGCTAAAGCACCTAAAAGCAAAGTGCTAAATGCAGGTCCTCCTGACCCTCACTTGCACTGCAGTAGCTGAGGGAACAGCTTCTCTCCAGGAAAAACTTCACTGTCGCTGTTGGCTCTGTCTGGGAATGGCAGGGAGTAAAATAGACAGGAAAACTTCAGCACTTCCCATTCTGCAAAAAAATAATTGAATTTTGAAAAAAATTGTAAAAACAGCCATACTTTTACAGAAGTGCACGATCAAGGGAAGTGCCAGTCAAACACTCAGAGCTGTGCTCACTCTGTCTGGATTTAAACTGTTTATAACAGGGGGTGAGCCTCACCTCTCCTTTCAAAAGGTCTCAAAATTATTTACTGTTTCAGTCATAGTTTGGGTTGCTTGGGACAGTTTAAAGGGAGGATTTAATAATTTCCCTAATTTCATGTTTTTCTCTTGCCATGTGTAACGGAGCCTAAGTCTTGTGCATCATGATTTACAGAAAACCTTCTCTTTCACACTGCAAATCAGTTCCCACCTGTCCAGCTTGAGAGTGACAGAGGAGGTGATAACGTAGGAATTACAGCCATCATTAAAGATTGGATTAATCTCTGTAACTTTCAGTAAAGCCTATAAAAAATAATAGTGTATTGTACCCACACTGTTCTTATTAAAAATGATAAATGGCCTCCATTTTTTGGCTAATACTAATTCCAAAATTTCATTCCTCTACTCAGCTTTATGGCTACCATAATCTTGATATTTTAATAGCTTTTCCCATAATTGCCACAGAGACCTTTTTAAGTGGCAGCCCTGACTTTATGGAAGAGATTTTATAAAAAAAAAAAAATCAAGAAGAGTTTCTTCTACGTAAAGGCAGAGACAAAATATGTGCATGGCTCAAGACAGGCAACCAGAGAACGTTATTTTGGCAAACCACAGGCCTAACTTTAATAATCACTCAGGATTTCTGTGCAGCTTTCACTGTAGGGTAGATAATGGAAATGAAGAAATACAAGGTTACAGCATGTCCTGGGTCTGTGCAGGGGCTGACCAGGCAGGTGCTTAGTGGTTGGTCTGGGATTGCAGCTCGTGGAGTTTCTCCTTTCCTTTAAAAACAGCAAATACAGGTCAGAAATTGAGTACTATTCTCTGTTTGAGAGACCTACTTGAAGCTGCTTTAAAGGGGAAATGAAAAGCATGGTAAATTAGGCAAAAATTACATGAAAAGGGCCCCAAATTGGACAGGAGAAGTTCGTAATAAATTGCTCAAGGAATTAGAGCCTAATGTGTGATTAGAAAACCCTGAATTGCCTGTTGCTGCTGATTCCCTGTGCTCAGAGGCTCCGTGTTGGTGACTCTGGGAGACGTTTCCATCACCGGGAGCCACCCCGGGCTGTGTTTTAAGTGTCTGTTTGCACAGGAGTTACAAATTGCCTGTGGGCTCTGAGCTGCCTGTCACTTCCAGAGCAATTAGGAAGGGAGACCTTATCAAAAGGAATCCGTCAAGTTGGAAAAGCCATAAATATTGCACCAGGATCTCTCAGGAAATCAAAGGGAGTTGGAGGGAGTATTTATTTACATGTTGCTGCACAAGCAGATGCACTTAGAGATGCTCCACTCCGTGCTGCTCCCTGGGCTCTGTATTCCATTAGTCCCTGGTGTTTGAGAGGGGGAGAGAGAGAGAACTCCCCAGTTTTAAATATTATACAGCAATAATAGACTGCTCCTATATCTAATTCTGTGTCATTCGGGCAGCTGGATCTTTCTGGATGTTGATAGGAAGGCAGAGCTGCACCTTCAGATCTTTACTGTGTTCCTCAGTTTTATGTAGCCAAATTAATAGTGTTTGAAGGCGGCTTGGGGGAGGTTTTGATGTTTTGCCCTCCAGAAATGGGTCTCCTTTAGTCCTCCCTGTGCTGGGTTCCTCATTTTGGAGAGATCCCAGCTCATCACCGTTTGTTTCTCTCTTTGATCACACCTCCTCCTCTTGCACAGCCTCCTGTGACCTGCTTACCCAGGGCTTCCAGCCTGGCACTCAGCTCCAATAACAGAACTATTCCAGACTTTTTAATGGAAGCAGAGCCAAGGAAAAACTCCTACAATGATTATAGGGTTGGAAAGCCCATCTTGAAAATGCCAGCACAAGGGCTCTCGATGGCTCTCACCACAAAGAGATGAGAACTCCTTGAGCCAAAGGGATCATTAGCCCACAGGCACAGAGCTAGAGACTACACTGAAAATATTTAACCTGGAAATTAGAGGGTTCTTAGCAATTAAAGTCATACTGGCTCGCAGAGAAAAGCAGGAGCCAAAACCCTGCTGCGTCTGGGGTGTAATTATACCTACAAGACCTCCTGGGGGAGGATGGGAGGGACAGGGATTGATCCAGAAATTCCCTCCCCACTCTGTTTTTCCTGTGGTCAGTTCACCCTTCCACAGTCAGTGCAAAACTGCAGAGCCCAGGGGGGCTCTGGTGGAGCCTTGTGTGTGAAGAGTCACTCCAATTTCAACACCTCTGTGCATCCCAGGGCAGGGGTGTTTATTTGCCTGTTGCTGGCTGCTAGTCTGGAGGAGCAAGATAATTGTTCACTGAGAGTAAATTTAAAAAAAACCCCAACAAACTTAACTACTTGCAGAAAATAATAAGCTGGCTGAGAAGTGGTACCTTGTTTGCTCTGAGAATCCTCTTGACACCAGCATGAGGTTCCTTCTAATGAGAAGCACATGTGTAAATATGATGATTAGATATTCCCTCATAAACAGAATTATCATATCTTCCTAAAAGTCTAAGCAGGCATTTTCGAGTCCTGTTGTTAAAAATAAATAAATGAAGGCCAAAAGTCTGCGTTCAGCCTCTTCTGGCCATAAACACTGGGACGCGGGGGCAGAATATATTTTCCAAAGTACCTAATGGTAGTTGAGGTCAATTACAGCCGTGACTCATTAGAGTATTAAAATAAGAATATGATTTTTAGTATAATTAGTGTTCCCTTAGAAAACTGCAGCGGTCTTGTATCCGCTTCAGGCTCTTTCAGTGTGTGTGGGCATTTGACTCAGGCAGATACAACAGGGTTAGACTGCATTAACCTCACTCACAGCCTCTGCAGCCGCTCGCAGCATCTCTCACTTCTTCTTTATTGCTCAAATAACTTCCAAAGATGCCTTATAAAACACAGAGCACTGTCTAATTAGTCACAGAGAAGATTACAGTGGCTTAATTTAGTGTTCAGTGTTTTGCTGATTCAGAAATTCCCGAGGAATGAAACATCCAGTGGGTGATAACACGACTCGGCAGATCCTCCTCACAACGGGCTTTAAAGGGGGAAAAAAATGAATTAGAAAGGATGAAAGCAAAGCCACTAGCAGGCTGGAATGTTCATGACAAAAAGGTGGGATTCCTGTAGCATGTGTTTTATTCTGGATGAACTCAAAGGAGTAGCAGGAATGTCGGATCCGTGTGCGGGCTCGGAAGCGTCACAGGTGGAAATTTGCATTTGTAGTGATGCCTTTTTCTCTGGTCCTAAAAATACAAGCCAGACACAGTGAGGGTGATAAAAGGGATACCTTTTGTAAGGAGCCTTCTGTAAGGAGCCTCAGGTGTATGAATTTGTGAGGTGAAAAACGCCGAGGACGCACCCCGCGTGTGACACGTGTACAATTATTGCAGATTCTGCAAATCAGCATATCTGACAAGAACCCCCCAATTAGAAACCCGCCCTGTGAAGTAATCCCCCCAGTTCTAGTACCTTCTAAATTCTCCTGATGCCATGATGATGTTTTGCCTTTCTTATATACTCTTTTATATAGCTTTTATGTATTCTTAGTGCTTTTAGCCCACATACTCATAATTCCTTAGGTTTGATAACCAGCATAGACCCAATATTCCATTGAGCCAGGAGACCAAACATCCTGGAAGCCTCGGAGCTGGGGGTCAGAAAGCCCCAGACACCAAGGTCCTCTCCAGAACACATTCTGTAAACTAAGATAGGCCTATCAGGGAGAAGGTTCCTTGGAATGAGGGGGTCACTGGAGCCTCTCACTGGGGAATCTTTGATAGATATGCTCATTCACAAGGCCTATAACTGTATATGGGATGTATGGTGTGTGTGCATTTCGGTGTGTGCTGCTCAGCACATTCCACCTGGATGGAGAGTGCACCTTAAGGATCCTTAAATAAATACCGAGGTAAATCCCTTCTCCCTTTTAACCGTGTTTGGCTCTGATTTTGAGACCAGGGAAAGGCAACATGCCCCCCTCAGATGAGATCCAGGTCCTGCTCACAAAAATATGTCTCGACAAGCTGGTTTCAGCCTTGGTTTCTGAGGAGAACCAAGACAGCGTAGGGATCCTGGAATTTGTTCTGTCTTCCCACCTAGGAAAATGTTGAAGCTAAGCTACAATAAAAAGCTACAAAGCTGCAAATATATCTGTAAAGAATGCAGGGAATGTATAAAAGGAAAAAGGTAAAAACCAAACCCGGCGTCAGTAGCCATGGGGCTCACTCCGTGGGCTGTGATAGATCTGATTTTCCCTGCTCAGAGCCTGTCCCTTGTGCTTGCAGAGCTCAGCTACGCCTGGATCTTCAACGAGTACCCGAGCTTCGTGCACCAGGACAGCCGGCGCTTCGTGTCGCAGGAGACCGGGAACCTCTACATCGCCAAGGTGGAGGCCTCGGACGTGGGCAACTACACCTGCGTGGTGACCAACACCGTGACCAACAGCAGGGTGCTGGGGCCCCCCACGCCCCTCGTCCTCAGGAACGACGGTAGGGCCCTCCCAAGCTGGCCTCGGAGACTTTGTCGCGCTTTCCGTCACCCAGAAATTAAAAAGTGCCCTGAGATGTTCCTATTGGAGTGAAGGGGGGAATGTTTCCCCTCACAGTGAGGCTGGAGCCGTGGTTCACGCTCACGGACAGCTGAAGTTGCTCTTCCCACCGCTGGAGCGACTCTCAGAGTCAGGCAATAATTACAACAGAAAACCCTGATGGGATTTGGCCAAAGACAGGAAACAAAATAGATTTTAGAGCCTGGATATACCAGTTTTTCTCATTTTATGCAGCCCAAAAGTGAACAAAGGCGCTTTGTTGTTTCGGTAACTGTTAGCTCAGCCTGTATTTCCCAGCAGAATTAGGGCTATTTTTAGTGGTCTGTGGAATAATACAAAAAAGGGAGAAGAAAGCAAAAGAGGATTTCTAAATTTATACAGACAATTGATCTGTATCGTCGTCATTTTTGAGCAGATAAGAAAAATACATTTGCATGTTAATTTACAATTAAAATTAATTAAAATGTCTCTGTTTAAAGGCTAACAGTTGGGACATTTGTTCCAGAAATAGAAATGCAATGTTAGCAACTTCTCCTGGAAGAAGATCCACTGTTACCTCGTGGTATTTGACAAAAATCCCTTGTTTGGAAAATGCAGTTGCTGCAGCCTCCTGCCCATCAGGCTGACACAATCCCTGTGGATGGGGAGTGGGAAATGCTGTTGGTGGTGAGGAATTGTCACAGCTGGGCTGGGAGGGTGCTGCTTTTCCAGCTCTGCTCCGTGTCTGCCCTCCCTCACAGGAAATGTGTGTTCCTACAAACACAGCAGCAGCAAACCTGTCCCTCTGAATCCACAGCGAGCCATGGCATGGATGGCAGACAAGGAGGAATAGTTAAATTTGCCTCACACTAACAATTGCAGTGTTGAAATAATAATTTTAAATATTCCAATAACAGGACTTTTTTTGCAAACCCTACAGGAAGAGCTGGAGAGGGACCTTGTACAAGGGTGTGCAGTGATAGAACGAGGGGAAATGGCTTTAAACTGATGGGGCAGGGCTGGATTGGGAAGAAATTTTTCCGTGTGAGGGTGGGGAGGCCCTGGCACAGGGTGCCCAGAGAAGCTGTGGCTGCCCTATCCCACTCCGAAACCTGCTGGGAGCATCCAGGTGTTGAGAGCTGCTGCTCCTGCAGTACTTCTCAATTTCTCTTTAAAATGTGGGATTTTCAACATCAGCATTGAAACAGGAACAGTAGGAAAGGACCAAAATAGTCCTGGAATAAAATTGCCATCAGCAGCAGCTGTTTGGGCCAATTAAACTGCACCATTTCACAGGTGTTGTCAGGAAATGCATCTCATCTCCTCAGACAAATTAGCCTCCTTCTGAATTCCTGGGGCTTTCATCCCAAAACAGGTTTTTAAGCCTTGAAATTGGAAGAAAGGTACAAAAGCCTCTGAAATGCCAACACATGGAGCATCTGATGTGCCACAGCGCTGGAAGTGTTCTCCAAGCTACAAGCCCGGGGTCTGCTTTAGTCCTTTGTTTCCTCCTCTGGCCCTGGCACCTGCACAGCTAAGTCAGATGTTCAATCACCCAGGAACAGCAGGAAAAATGAGGATTTTCTGCATGGAAGTGATCTTGGATTCAGGATGGAGATGTCTCAACTGCACTGATGTTGCTCCTATAAAGAGGAGACAGCAGGGCTCACTTCATACCCTATATATATATTTATGTAGGCAGGCAGGTTGTCATTGCAGCAGGAGCCTTGTGATTTCTCCAGGTACAAATCCTGATTTTTGGGTGGTTGGAGTTGGCAGTGAGGCTGTGAGAGGCCAGAGCTGCAGGGCTGAGGGTGGCAGTGGCTATAGCTGATGTCCCACAGCCCCAGGGAAACCTTCCCACCCCACTGGGGGGGTTTTATCCCCCTGGGATTTCAGCTCTCCAGTCCCAGCCCAAGGCAAAGAAATGGGAATAAATAAAAAGTGAGAGAAGGGGGAAAAGATCTCCACAAGTTCTGAGTAAATAAAAAATGAGAGAAGGGGGAAAAGATCTCCACAAGTTCTGAATAAATAAAAAATGAGAGAAGGGGGAAAAGATCTCCATAAGTTCTATCAGCTGCCGCTTTGGAGACCATGGGGCAGTTCTTGGCTTGATTGAAGCTCACCCAGCAAATATTTAGCACAGACTTAGGAGAAATTTAGGCAAAATTGCAAAGATTTGGCAGGTCCCATTTGGGAAAACAGGATTTGGAGCTTTCTGAGGGTGCAGTGTTAACATGCAGAGGGCTAATGACTGACATGCCCAGTAATTCTTGTTTGCAAATGCTGGAGTGTCACCACAGAATCACAGATTTCTGCTTCTTGTGCCACACAGGACATGAAGATGGGGAGAGTATTCATATTTTTAATAAATGCATTTAATTTTGACAGTTGAGGCTGCGCAGCAGCTACTCTGTTGAACGTTTATTTGCAATGAATGTGTTGGAAGAAAGATGCCATAACCTGCTGTGGCATCAGAACAGGTCAGCGAGCAAAGGTGGACTTGGTGTGAGCCTCACACTGAGCATTTCCAGCTTTATCACTGGAAAATTAAAGGAAAAAACCAGGATTTTCCTGCATCCTGTGTGGAAAGCAAGGGGAACAGAGAGCAGCACAGCAATCACAGGCCAGCATCAGCAGCTCTGACGTGCCCCAGTGCCACTGCAGGCTCCTGCTGGCTCAGTTGTGTTTCCCTGGGATCCATCGGGGCTGGCCCAGCTCCGCTCCTCCCTTGGCCACCGTCCAGGCAGCGCCGCACTGTTGAGATTTAAACTGCAATCATCAATTAGCTGATAATCACTATTGGTGAAATTCTATGTGCCGGGTTTAAGACAGTGCAGTGAGTGGAAATGGAGCCATTTGTCAGGAGTGTAATGGCCTTTTTATGTGCACAAATTTTTAAACACAATTTCATAAAGAGGCTGCCACGCTCCGTGATTTACTGGGGCAGTAAAAAATAAAGAAATTACCCGAGGAGTAGATGATCTCTGTGCATTGAAATCCTGGAAGTTAATAGAAACCTCTATTAACTCCAGGGATTTTAAAACTTTTTCCTAATGGCTGTTTGTTCTGTGTTTCATCTCTAGAAGATGCTGAATCTCCCTGGGTATTGCTCCCCTTATTTCACAAGTTACCTGCAAAAATCCTGCATATTCAAAAGCAGAAAGTAACAGAGCCATGAAGAGATTTTAATCTTTGGCAGATGGTGTGGAGAGTTGGTTCAGCTTCTCCTCTGGCAGTAAATGGGAAAAGAGCCCACACTCCACGGCTGTTAGGAACAGGCCATGTTTAAAATGAATGGATTAATTGGGCAAGTAATGATGTATAGAGCAGCTCCGTGCTAGCACGGGAGCACTGTGAATTTACTGCTGAAATCCAACAAGCCTTAGCATCTCCTTTGTGTTCACAGGGGTGATGGGAGAGTACGAGCCCAAAATAGAAGTGCAGTTCCCAGAAACGGTTCCATCTGCGAAAGGAACAACGGTGAAACTGGAGTGCTTTGCCTTGGGGAAGTAAGTTTGGATCCATTATTATCATCATTATTTGTAGTAGTAATATTCCTGCAGCTTCTCATGTTCCTGGTGCTGGACTGTGGAGCTTGCAGCAGTTCCTAACAACCCGCTTCCCTCAGCAGGAGTTACTTATGGCCAGTTTTCATGGCAGCCTTGCTATGGGCTTGGGGGCTCTTGCTTCTGGAGTAAGCACTGGCAACACTTCCAAAATGTTGGGACTGGTAGGAAAATCATCACAGAATGGATGGTTTGGGTGGGGAAGGGACCTTAAATCCCATCCAGTGCCACCCCTGCCATGGGGAGGGACACCTTCCACTGTCCCAGGCTGCTCCAAGCCCTGTCCAGCCTGGCCTTGGACACTGCCAGGGATCCAGGGGCAGCCACAGCTGCTCTGGGCACCCTGTGCCAGGGCCTCCCCACCCTAAAATGGGTTTGTTGTTACAGCAGAACCCCAAATGCAGCTGGGTCAAAACAGCATTTTAATAATATAATGTCTCCTGCTTCTACACCATGATAAACATATGGTTATTTATGTTACATATAACCCACCCATAACAAAACTCCTCTGGATCCTGTGCCGGGCTGCTCACACTGACCAGACCCATGGCTTTCTCTGCATGTCTCACTTTGCTTTATTTTCCTTCTTCAGCCCAGTCCCTACGATCAGCTGGAGGAGGGCGGATGGGAAGCAGATCCCCAGGAAAGCCCGGAGACACCGATCGAGCGGGCTCCTCGAAATCCCCAATTTCCAGCAAGAGGATGCCGGACTCTACGAGTGCGTGGCTGAAAATGTGAGAGGGAAAAACGTGGCACGAGGACAGCTGACATTTTATGGTAAGCAGGCTGCCTGCTTTCAGGGCTTTACTGCAGCCACTGCAATCTGCAGTAAATGTTTTGTGAGGACGTCATTTTGCCAGGATATTTTTTAAATTACTTTCTTTTCAAATGGCACGTCTCAAGAAGGGTGTAATTTGAAGTAAAACCTGGCTGAATGGTGCATATTAATTGTGAATCAGAACAGCTGGAACAAAAACACATCCCTGGAAGGACACTGGCATGGAAACGTGCTGGAAACGCTTGGAAAGGGCTCGTTTGCCTTCTCGTGGCTGGAGGGTAAGGCAGGAAATCTGGGGGAGCATCCTCATGGTTACAGCTTGGCATTTATTCTGTATGGGTTGCCCCAGCTTTCATGGATAAATGTTAATTGCTGATAACCAATTAAGAACTGCTTTCAAGAGGATCAATGATTGCACAATGGGGACAGTTGGGATATAAACTGTCAGGGCAGAGCCCTCTCCATTCAGAGGCTTTCTGCACCTGCTCTTCTCTCACTGAAATCAGTGAGCCAGTGAAATCCTTGAGCCAGGCACTGTAAAATGTCAAATTTCAGCTCCATAGACCTGCTCTGTTAAACAGAAGGTGCATTAATCCCTCTGATCCTGGGGCCCATCCCCAAATTTCTGCTGGAAACAGCCCCACAAAGCAAACTCAAAGTGTGGCTTCACCTGTGCAGAGGTGAGTGGGAGTTGCAGGGAGGAGCTTTAGGGGCACAAGGGACTCTGGGTTTGGTACCAAGGTTCTCTTTGAGATGGTTTGGAGAGGAGAAGCTGCAGGTTCCACACCCCAACAGGAGTGCAGAGACCTCCACAGCATCAAAAGAATCCTGGCTTTGTTGCTGCCCTGTTCCCACCTCCAGGAGCACAACAGTGTTGTTCTTTATAGAAAATATGGACAGGAATTCAGGGTTTTCTCCCCCAAAAGCTCCTGAGGGCCCATCTCCTGGCAGCAGGGAAGATGGGTTTGAACTCCAGAGATGAGGAGAATGTTTTTGATTTATAGTAATTTTGCCACAGAAAAAGAGTTTGGGAACCAACCCTGCTGGCAACACTGAATTGAATTCGGTGGGTAATGTAACTTTTTATCAAGAAAGTAGGGATGTTTTCAAACTGGAAATATTTCTAAAAGACATTCCATTTAGAAATCGGAACTTTGGGGGCTTCCATTTCAAATGAACATTTCTCCTTTTGACACTGAGGGAAATACGAAATGAGAAAACATTAAGAAGACGTGAAAGAGCAAGAACAAAGTGAAATCTTTCATGTCAAGGAAAGAATCTGGGCTTGATTTGAACGGGTTTTAATTTTTTTAATTAGATGATTTAAAGATTCCTTTTTCTGTGCATCAAACTGTGTGTGTTTCTCCTGATTTTTCCCATGTGGAGAGTAAATTAAAAGACCCATCAGTTGTACAGTTTTGCTCTACCCACGGCCAAAGCTGCCTTCCTTGGAAAGCAGTAAGTGGAGCCTTTGGAATACTCCCACCATAGCTTATATTGAGTTATAATCTCATTACTGTAATGAATTTACCACTCTGGATCCTACACAAAAGCTGCCACTGTGGCTCGTGCTGGTTTTCACACCCCTCGTAGCGTTTCAGCAGAGCAGCTCGAGGTTTTTTGGGAAGAGGAGCGTCCTGCTCTCAGTCTGTCACGCTGGGAAGTCTTTCCATCTCTTCCCTGGGAGTGGAGGAGTTCCCGAAGGAGAGGTGTCAGCCGGACGCCTCTCCTGTTGCAGGTTTTAAAGATAATTCACTAAAATATCATCCTTGTTATCTTGAGGATGGTGATTTTCCAGGGAAGTAGTTTGTTTTTTAGGATAACTTGTGTTTGGCAGCCAGTATTGAATATAGATCTCTTTAAAAAAACCCAGCTTGCATTCTGTACTCTGGGCTCTGGAGTTTCACGTGGCAGCAAAATTTTTTAGGGGAAAGTAACTTACTGTAAAATTTTATACAAATAGTTGATGAAAAGAATTTCATTTTCCTTAATAATCATTCTTTTTCAAGTTGAGAGGGGTTATTTAATTATTGAAATACAGCTGCAATGTGGGCAGAGCTTTCAAGTTGGTTTTCAAGGGTCAGGGCTGGTGCCTGGAGAGGGAAATGCTCTGGAGGTGCTGAAAGGTGCTGGTTTGGATGGATTTGAGGAAGAAGTTTTTTATCATGAGGGTGGGGAGGCCCTGGCACAGGGTGCCCAGAGCAGCTGTGGCTGCCCCTGGATCCCTGGAAGTGTCCAAGGCCAGGCTGGACGGGGCTTGGAGCAGCCTGGGACAGGGGAAGGTGTCCCTGCCCATGGCAGGGGGGGCACCGGATGGGACTGAAGGTCCCTTCCCACCCAACCAGTGTGGGATTCAGGGATCTGGGTTATCAGAGCCACGTGCACTGATGTGCTCTGCAGGTCACAACGTGGCTGTAACAGCACCACTCCTTTAAACCCAGTTATCAGCCTCTGAGCATGGCATAAAATAAGAAAATAGAAGAAAAAGAAATTCAAATTTGCCTGCTCACTGTAGATAACCCAGAGTTGTCAGCTTCTCTCTGTGCTCCTGGAATTTGTCAGGGAAGGTTGACTTCTGCTGTGCTTCATTCTTGTATCAGTGTTTATTTTCTCCTCCGTTAGCACGTCAGTGACACTGAAGTTGTTTGACATTCTTGTTGCAGCAGAAGAGGTTAATTAAACGTGCAAGATCCGTTCTTGCTGCATTTCCTGTGCTCTGAGCCCCTGCACCAGGCTGTGTTCTGCTGCTCTCCACAAGCACTTGTTCCCAGGGCTGAGTCCCCCTTGATGGATCGACCTTCCCATGGAAACATGTTCCTGTTAATGCAATTACAGCGACTTACTCCTGTTTCCCTGACTGATGGAACTCTGCATGACACATTTCCTTGCTGGGCCTCTTGTTCTCCCTGCTATTCCTGCCTCAGGTTAATTCCTGGCAAAGGCACCTGCTGGGATTCTTGGGGCTGATTCTTGGGGCTGTCCCGTGCAGGGCCAACAGTTGCACTTGATCCTTGTGGGTTTCTTCCAACTCAGAATATTCCCTGATTCTGAATTAACAAATCAGACTGCTCAGCCTCTGCTTTCCCACCTTTTAGCAGCTCTAACTGCTGGTGCTGCCTTCCTGACCTGGCAGCTTGTTCCCTGTGCCAGCTGAATCCCGTGGCTGAGGCAGGTGAGGTCCCAGCAGGACACGGGGCAGAACCACTGCCTCTTCTCCCAGCTTCTCCAGTTTCTCCCAGCTTCTCCCTGCAGTGAGGGCCCTCCACACCATCAGCTGTGTTTTGGGATGCACTCCCATTGACCTGACTGTATTTTTAATCTGGCTGCTCATAAATTTTACATTTGCTAACCCTCCGCAGGGCTAAGATTTACATCCCGAGCAAACAGCAATGCCAACAATTATTTCTTTCCTGGCAGAATTACAGTAAACAGATTACCTTAACCAGCTAATTTAAAAAGAAATTGCCTTTTTGTTCATAAAACCAGCATCAAGGAGATGCTTATTTATTATTGATGTTTAATTCATGGTAAGTTTAGATGCTGTTTCAGCCCAATCTTCTTTTGTTGATATTTGTGACCCAGAGGCTGCTCATCCCTGGGTTTGAACTCCTTGGGCTCTGCTTCCCTGGATTGACTCTGATGAGTCAATGCAACATCTTGAGAGCCCCATTCCCAACAAAATGTTTAGTCTGAATAGCAGAAAATCTGAAAAATAGCTGCTGGCTGATGTGATCCAAATATAAACAAGTCAGTGGGGCTGGGAGGGCAGCACTGGGGAGGGCTGAGGAGCTGCACCACCCCTGAGAATGTTCATTTGCCAGGATTTTGACATAAAACATGGGATTTGTCCCTGGCTTTCCAGTCAGATCAACGCTGGGAAATATCCAAGCTCCAAACCAGCTAAACCAGGAAAAAATTGCAGTTGAAATGTTTTCCAGAAGTGTTGTCACAGCACCATCCGCATTAACAGACAGTCAGACCTATTTGTCTCTAATTACAGTTCTTTGCAGCAGTTTGTAAGATACTCAGCAGAATCCATTTAATTGGCTGGGCCCCTTTTCAGATTAAATCCTTCTCAAATCCAAGTCCTACTAGGAATTCGTGAGGCTCCTTAATTCTGCAGTGAAAAGAGCCCCCCTTTCATCAGTGGGCCTGTGTTTTATTTGGGAAAAAGCCACTTCATGCCACTCTGTAAAACAGCCTCAGATGTAAATCAGATTATGCTCTTCATTATGGCCAGAGGTCTAAAAAGGAAATTTGCACAAGTGGAAATCAGGCAGTTTTATGTCTGCTCAGTTTAGGTCCTAAATCACAAATAATTTGCTGAAAATTCAAATAAAATGAGTTTCTGGGCTGGATAAAAATACAAGAAAATTCACATAAATAGGGCAAGTGGATTATTATATTATTACTGTATTGTTATTAATTATCTTTCACATCACTCACTAGAAAACCCTGTTGCTACCTTTTACACAGGTACCTGTTAGGACAGGAGGGAGTAACTCTGAGTTTTGAATTCTTTGCTGCCCGAGGGAAGCCTTGCATCCAGAACAAGTTCCTGCTCAGAGCACAGGCATGCTTCTCACTGGCTTTTCCTTTTCCAAGGGATTGCTGGAACGCTGCTTACAGAGAAACTCAGTTTTTAGGAGATTCAGAAAAAGTCTCATACTATTATTGTTGTGGCTTGGAGAAACGCCTCTCCAGCAGGAGAAGCAAAAATACAAATAGGGGGAAATACAAATGGAAATGAAATGTGAGGGCTACTCACAGAGCAGCTCACACCTCCCTTACACCCCTGAGCAGCTGCAGTTCAGTGTCAGGATGAAAAATAACTAAACCCATGAGGATGGGTCCCTGTGGATGTGCCTGTAACACATCCAGCCCTTTGGTGCCCACAAAAACTGGGGAGAAAACCCTGTAATGGTGCAGAACAGCTCATGGAACAGGAGGCAAAGGAGAGGTAGGGACAGCTGAAGTGTTTTTATCAGCTGGCTTAACTCCTTCAATTTTTCCTATGTTTCTTTTCCTCTGGTGTTTAATATTTCAGTGCCAAGCAGAACTCCCAGGCTGGGTTATCAGGGTCAGACTTGTAGAGAGGCAGGAAGGAGACATGCTGCCCCAGTGGCAATAGATGGTGATGTTTCCAAAGACTCAGAGAAATGGAGAATGTTTAGGTGCAACATTGCAGCAGATTGCTTTGGTGGAGGATCTGCAGAGCTCTAAGTTGTATAGATTTCAAACAGTCCTTAACTGGAAGTCGAGATCAGGAGGAAGAGATTAGGGGGAGGAAAGGAAGAGAGAGGAAAAGGGATAACTTGAGGTCTGGTTTCACATGCCTGTGATCTTTGGGAAGGAAACAAAAGAGGGATCCAAGGGGTTTTGCACAGGAGCCATGTCCCCATTCGGGGCAGGATGATGTGTGCACTTGTCTGCACAGGCCTCACATTGGCTATACTCTTTATTTTCAGTTACTCACCTATTTTTCCCACCTGGTTGTGGTTTTGTTTTTCACTTCTCACACTTGGCTTTCTGGTCTTTAGACTGCTCTGATCCTGGGCTCAGTCTCAATCTCCTTAGAATAGAGATAGTAATGGACAAGTCATTCAGCCTTTCATCTGCCATTAATGATGAATTACACAGCCTGCACCAGGTCATCAGCTGCTAGAAATTGGCTTAGGAACACTGAAATCAATATACACCAGCCGAGAATTGGATTCTGGATATGTATTAGCACCTCATTTGCTTGAGTCTTTTTTGGTTGTTTTGAACTCACAGATGATTGCAGAGTCCTCCAGGTTTATTTCTGGCTTAGTTCTCATATTTCTCCCTTACTGCTGGGGCTTTGTTACTCATTTCTGAGGTGATGCATCATCACCTGCCACGTCATTTCATTTTCAAATACCTTTTGGGACATGATTTCCAGTTCCTACTTTTGCTTTTCAATTTATTACAGTGAAGGACAGACTGCCTCTGCATTTTTTTGTCTTAGAGAAGTAAAAATATATTTGGGCATATTTTCCTGTTCACATGGTTTTAACTGTCCCCATAAAAGCCTGAAAGGTGATCAAAGGTAAACAGGGTTTTTTCTCACTCTTTCTATCTCTTTTCTTCTGTCCCCCTGAGTACAAACCCCAGACAGCTCTCATCTCCTAGGAGGGGGAGATTTTTCTTTAAAGCAATCCTTATGTAAGAGTCATGCTTATATCTCTAAGCTTTTTCTCTCACTTTATAGATTTAGCATATGAATTTTGCTTGCAACTCCAATGAATTCTTAATCAGCTTCCAGATTTTTCCTCCAGGATGTTTCCAAGGCCAGTACTATCTTGAGTACTCAAAGCAGGGCCAAAATATTTCCTGTAAAAGAATTCCTCTTTGGTCAGCGCCGCTGAAATGATCCAAAGGACTTTTTTCTACACCAGTCACAAATTAAACCTTGCCATTATCTCAGAGAATGTCTGTGTACCAGAAAACGTTGTAGAGAGGAGCTGGTTTCATCTCCTTATTTGAATTATTTTAATTATCATGCCTGGAATCTCGTGTCGTGTTACCTTGGTCTGATCCCCAGTGGGCGCCTGTCAAACTTCATTAGGTTGTGGCGGCTCTCCTTCGGTGGCTCAAACATATTTGCAGTGTGAGCCAGCCCCTGAGTATTCCCCAAGATGAAGCCAAGAGTTTCTCTCTGCACTGAACTGTTGAAAGGAGAGGTTGACCTAATTAGAAAAGGCTCCCAAAGAGCAGCAGAGAACGAACTCCTGCGAAACAAAGCACTCCGAGCTCTTCACTGAGGTTATTTTCTGACCTGTGCTGCTCGTTCTGCCCCATAAATGGCTCTGGGACAGAAAATTTAACCAGTTCAAGTAACTGGAGGGAGTTAGGGTGGTGTGGGGTGGAGGCTGTGGCTCGTGGGTGCTGCACCAAAGGGGGACATGAATTTGGGGGTGGCAGCTTCCAGCACTGCACGTTTCAACCTCAGCACTCAGGGCAGGAGTTGGGATGAACAGCCCACTAACTACCCCAAAAAAATGCTTTTTGGAGAGAATTTCCCTTATCTGGGGAGTCTCTATGAAATGAGGATGAATTCTGAATTTTCTGTCCTCCTCACCAAGGGAGTTATCTTTGTTTTTACACAGCAAACACTTATGTTAGGGAGCACAGCTTACCATGCACGGCTTTCCTTGATTTGCAGATTATTTCCAGTTGTTTTGTCTGGCTTGGCTTTTTTTTGTTTTCATGTGGGAAATCTGTAAAACAGCGCTGCAGAAATAAAAAAGGCAAATGGATCTGTGTGGGTTTATAGAGCTCCTTTCATGGGATCATAAAATTCCCTTCAAAATGATGAGTTAGATGCTGTTAGAATAGTAAATATGTAAATTCACGAGTAATTTGCAAATGTCCTTGAGCCACTGAACCCGTTGCAATTGCTCGGCTCGATGGAATTGTTCAAGTTCTTACTCCAGATGACAGAACTGACTTTCATCTTCCTACATTTAAAGGCTTTCCCTTCCCTATCTCTTTAGATACAGACAATAAACAAGCTTAAAATATTACAGAGGCAGGAGGGGCAGCCAGAGAAATAAACACCGCTCACTTTTCCTTTCACTTCTGCATTGTCAGGATGCTCAGTTCACCCTTTTTTTTGGAAGTCCCTTGGAGCTGAGATGCTGTGGAAAACTCTGCAGCTTCCTCTGTGCTTTGTAGGCACGTTCAGGGTGCCAGAGGTGGGGTTAAACACAACCTGAGCTCTCTGAATTTGTGTTTCCAGCATCACATCATCACAGACGTACCACTATTTTGGGTATAATCATACCAATTTTCCATTTCGATATGATAGTTAAAAATTTATCCTTTTAAGCCCATCTCTGGCCCCTGTCCCTATCCAAAGGAGATGTGTGAAGTTGTGACCTGGCTTTGAGGAATCTTATTTTTTTCTTTTATATGATTACACGGGGAAAAGTATTAATCAGGATCTTGGAGACCTCTACTGGTAATATCATCCTGCTAAGTCAGATGTTCTTATGTCAAAATAGGGCAAATGAACATTAAAAAAATCTGAACTCTGTTGTTTAATGGGACTTTCTGAAAAGTATTACAGGTATATTAAAATACTATTAATAAGAAGAACTTACATAGATAGTATTGTGTATTGTAGATATATCTGGACAAAAGGTAACTCCTAAGTCTGAGGTTTTGTATGGTCTTCAAAACCATGTGGCAATTTTAGCAGAATTTAGTGGAATCTGGCTAAACTTAAACTCTATTAAAAAAAAAAAGCCATCAAACTGATAAAAATATGTGAAACACAATTAAAAACACAATCTCACAAGTGGCTGAAAACTGCCAGTGCCAGTTTTCACCAAATTCTACCAACGTGTGTCTCCAATATCTGCTTGTGGCCTTTCTAGGTTTATTCAGTGTCATTAACACAATTATTGGGTCCAAAGATTTTTCATTGCTGTGGCAAGACATGGAGATATGGCCATAATCAAGACAGGACTGAGAGCCTGGGCCTGAAGTAGTGCCTATAACCATGCAGAGTTACTGGAATCACCCTCATTTCAGTGCAGAAGTAGTTCTAAATTACAAGTTTTGATGTTAGAAGGTAAATTTTAGAGCTTTGAAGCCCAAGTCATAGAGACCCTGAAGAGGAAAATGTCTCTATTTGAAGGACCAGGGGCGTAACTATTGCTTTGTTTTTGTAGGATGAGCAGGCTTTCTGAAGCTACTCTTTTTCTGTAAGGGTTTTTACTAAAAATAAAATGCAAGCAGCTTCTGATGTTGCCTGTGCCACCTTCAGAAAGCAGCACAGGACTCGAGGAAGAAGAGTAACGCTTAGCAGTTATTAACTGTGTTATTAAATCTAAGTCGTACACGTGCTGATAAGGGAAGAAACGTCCATTTGGCAGCACAGAGCTATTGTTGCCAGCACAGAGCTGTTGTTCCCAGCACAGAGCTGTTGTTCCCAGCCACGAGGCTTCCCTCCCTGCTTCCCTTGCAGCCCAGCCCAGCTGGATCCAGCGGATCAGCGACGTGCACGTGGCCATCGAGGAGCGCGTGTCCTGGGAGTGCCGCGCCAGCGGGCGCCCCAAGCCCTCCTACCGCTGGCTCAAGGACGGGGAGCCCCTGCTGCCACAGGTAGGCACTGCTGGAACCCCCTGGGGATGGGATCTGGGGGTGCTGTGGTGCTCTGCCAGCTCTCTGATCTCTGGGTGTGCGTTTATTTTGGGATGGGGAGGATGGAGGTGCTCTAAAATCTTGGAATCACAGGATGGTTTGGGTTGGAAGGGACCTTCAAGATCGTCTTGTTCCACCCCCTGCCACCTTCCACTGTCCCAGGCTGCTCCAAGCCCATCCAGCCCAGCCTCGGACACTTCCAGGGATCCAGGGGCAGCCACAGCTTCCCTGGGCACCCTGTGCCAGGGCCTCCCCACCCTCACAGTAAATCCCCCATTCTTCCCATGCTTGGTGGCACCTCCCTACAGCTCCCAGAGCTGCTGCCAGGGACAAGCAGGACACACAACAGCTCTACATTCAGAGCTCCTCCCCACAATGAAAGATCCATGGTACCAGCCTAAGGCTGAGAAGAAGAAGGAATGGCTGAATGGGGTTTTGGACGCTGTCACCAAGGAATGATCACCTTAGATTAACTTCTTTAATTTATGATGCTCAGGTGAACTTCAAGTGATAATGAAACCTTGTTGTTCCTGCTGGTCTTTAGTGGTGTCCCCACTCCTCCTGCAGAGCTGTGTCCCTGTGCAGGTGACCAGGAGCTGTGGAACCACACCCCCCCCACCACCATGTCTGCCCAGCCTCTCCTGGAGGGTCAGCACCCAGTCCATGGTCATCACCCAGTCCATGGCCCCACCTTGTCACCACAGGCTCAACCAAGTCACCAAAGCTTTGGTTTCACAGTAGCAGAACTTTCTCCCCTTCACTTATGGTGAAAGAACATGGCAGCCCCAATTTGATCAAACCCTGATAAAAATTGCACAAACATTAAATTCCCGCCCTGAGGCCCAGTAGCAAACCAATAGCTCTTTATTTTAGAATATATTTTTTTTTTCAAATGTCAAACTCCCAGGGAGGGAGGGAACACTTGGCTGTACTTATTAGAATTGATAACACCAGCTTCATATCCTCAGGCTGACAAATGATAGCCTGGTCTTTCATTCCACACACTAATTCTGGTTGCTTCACGCTGGTCACTGGCAGATGGTCCTGTTCTTACGTTGCATTAGTGGCTGCTACGAAGTAAAGGAGCATTAAATTGTTAACATCTACATTGTTTTCAGTAAACTGCAGAGGATTTTAAGTGTTTCTGTCTGTGCTGGTTAAGATGGCAACCAGTCTTACCAGCCTGCATTGCCATATACAATCCAAATGGCCTCAGGCTGTGCCAGGGAGGGTCTGGTTGGATATCTGGAGGAATTTCCCCGTGGAAAGGGTGGTCAGGCTTTGGAACTGCCCAGGGAGGTTTGGAGTGCCCATCCTGGGGGTGTCCAAGAAACATCTGCATGTGCTATAGTTTAGTTGCTATGGTGGTGTTTGGTCAAAGATTGGACTCTATAATCCTGGAGGTCTTTTCCAACCTTGATGACTCAGTGATTCCATGGAAATACCATTGCTTTAAATGTTTCTGAGGATGGGGTTGGCTGTGATGTGCCACTGCGGAACTGAAGTGTGTTTCTTGCTTCAAGCTTATCTCCTTGAAAGGGATATTAATCTAAATGCTTTGGGTATTAAATCAATGAGGGGTCAAGGGAAAGTCCTCCAATTTAAATTGCATTTACCAACTCCTATATTGGTTTTACCATTTAGTCTCTAACCTGACATAAATTTGGCTGGCAGACAAATAAATTGCAGCATGCAAATTCTTCCTGTTACTGCTACTTCGTTTGGTCCACCGTGCCATAAAACACAGCACAACAACCTCTGGGTTTATGCTCTGAGGAGGCATCTCCTTGCTCATTTTGGAGTTTGTTTTGCTGTTCCCCCCAGGGCAGAGTGCAGCTGGAGCAGGGCTCTCTCACCATTCCCAACGTGAGTCTCTCGGATGCCGGGATGTACCAGTGCGTGGCGGAGAACAGGCACGGCGTCATCTTCGCCAGCGCAGAGCTCAGTGTCATAGGTGAGCTCACTCCCCTGAGCCCTGCAACCCTCCCAGAACCAGAGGAGTCTCTGCCCAAGCTGCTTTTGCCAAGTTGCAGCACCTGAAGCAGAAGGGGATCTTTAATGATTTGTTCTGAAGAAAGGCGTGAAATGAAAACTTGAGGAAGTAGAGAGCAGAGAACAGATGTTTTTTATTCCCACATCATCCCATATTCCCATATTCCTGCA